>JAAVUK010000377.1:0-71218 GCA_014899095.1 Fusarium buxicola
TGGGAAATCCAACCGTCACAAATGGGGTATGTGTAACGATGTGGTGGTGGCGTGGGGACTTGGCTGGCAAGTTGATGGGAATACCTGGTCTCGATGGATTTGTCCTCAACGTGGGATATCCTAAACAAGATTGGGTATCTACGACCCTCAGCCTTCCACTAGCCATCTGTACGGCTATGCCGACCACTTGGTTGGCCAAGGAAGCAAGTTCAGACTGGCCCTTTCTCTGGACCTTTACGCAACCGGCGCTTGGTGCTATGACAAGTCGCTCAGTAAATATTGCGGAGGCGTATGTTTGACCTCTATTGTTCAGCCCTGTCAGTGCTTAGCTAACTCAACTGTCAAGCCCAAAGAATATGAGGCTATCCTGAAAGCCTTTCTCGGTCGTGATTCATACTTCCGTTATGGCCCGAATAACTTCCCATTCATTACTAGTAAGTCCAGCTCAGCATTATATTGCAAGGTTGTGGATAACAAACAGAAGTTAACATCACCTAGGCTTCAGTACTGACAGTCAAACCGATAAACAATTTATCGCATGGAAGAAGTCTTTCGCAAATCAGATGTATTTTATGCCTGGTATTGACGACACCCCTGGGTTCTGGGACAGCCATCCAACCTGGTGGAAGTATTGGGGAGATATTATCGACGGAGCTAGTACTTGGGAGTCAGCCTGGCCCGAAGTGGGTGGTACTAATGAGGGCGATATGTCTAGGGATATTAAGGTCATGGGGTCATTGAAGAAGAAAGGAAAAGGTTATATGATTGGTATGTTGTGCTTCTTGGTATTAATAACTCTCTGATGAAGCTGACCTATCCCAGCTTTCAGTATGCTTCAGTATAAGAATGCGGTAAGTCTTATCACTCGAGAAGACGCGAGGGTATAAATAATAGACTGACCGAAAGCTTAGTATGGAGCGAATCTTTACCGCCGTGGTGAGATGAACATGGTCAAGCGGTTGCAGAATATCCTTAGCATGGATCACCAGCCTGATGTTGTCCAGCTTCTAACATGGGTATATTCTGAATTCAAGCCTGACCTAACACATTGAAGCTGACGTGCCGTAGATTGACGGACCAGAAAGTCATCATTTTGGCAATCTGTGGCCCGAACCAATCACCGACCTACAACCGAATCAATACGCCAGTCCCGAGGACTCCGACCACACTGGCCTACAGTCTCTATACTCGGCCTTTATTCGGGCCTGGAAGAACGGCGATGCAATGGTCCCTGCCCTTTCCAAGAGGGCCGATTCTTTGCCACAGGGAGCTTTATGGCACAAGACCATCTTCCAAGATACAACCTGCCCTGGGGGAGACTCGGACGTCAAATACTTCCAAGCACCGAACGGTACCGATGCTGGCCTAGATGCTTTGTATTGGGCTCTGGTTTTTCCTGCTAAAGCGGCTGGCTGGACAGCCCATGTGGTGAGTAATGGCAAGAGTATTAGCTCCAAGGCCCTGCAGCCTGGCCTCAACTACGGCACTGTCGAGGATGGTATTCAGGAGGGCACTCAGCGCCTTGTTGTCCAGAATGGCAATAGTATTGTTGCTGGAACAGATGGTGGAAGGTGCCTGACCCGGTCTTGCCATGATGGCATCTACAACTTCAATCCCAAGGTCATAGCAGTCAAGGGCGACTACAAGAATACGGACTGCTGGCAGGTCGGAGGTGAACCAATCTTGGATTACGCGAACGGGGTTGTGCTGGGTCCTACACTGGGCCCCCGGGCTGCCGGCCATGGCCATGGCCACCAGCACCCGACCGCCCCCGAATATTATACCCCCTTCGAGGGATTCGACGGCTGCGGACTACTCCAGAGAAAAGTCATCCGCTTGGCATGGGAGGATGTGGTAACCCTCGTGAAGGACCTCGAATTCAACACAGGCGGAACGCCAGAGCAGAGGAGATTCGGAAACACAATAGACGATAGGGTCAACGATGGTACCTTTGTTGAGAGTATGGACAAACTCCCCATTCCTCCTCTCTATACTGACTTGGATTGTGTAGTGGTTTTTGCCCGCATCAAGGCTATGAATACTGCGCAAAGGCCAGCCAAGATCCACATAGCCTGCCGTGACCTCCTACAGAAACACAGAGAGACCCGGGTGTTATGCAAGACTGTTGTTGGGGACTCTGGTATTGGTGGCTATGCCTTTGATGATGGAACAAGTTCCGGCAGCGGCTCCATTGTCTTGTGCAAGCCGTTCTTTGCCCCAGGACGAGAGATGCTTGAGGACGTTAAAAAGACCTTGATGCAGATAAGTCGAAACAGAAGAACCCGATCTATATGGGTGGTAAATTCCGGCTTTTGCTCTATGAAATGGCTCATCTCCCATCTGTATCTAGTCTAAAACACGTAAGTCAGATCCCTCCAGCTTGAGCGACATGTGAATGAGCTTTTGCTGACCCCTATACTACAGAGGATATCAAAGATCAGTTCTTCAGTCTTGATGTCGGCGAGCAAAAAGTATACATGCCTTATTGGATCAATAGGCTTGGGGCGAGTAAAGAAGGGCAGTTACCCGCACATCTCAACGGTAGGGAAGCTCCTCCTATCAAGTACCCTTCTTCTGACCCTTGCATTCGCAGCCGACTCGTACGCGTGATTCGCAGTCGAGAGATATTTTGAAGGTTTCTACGGTACCCCTGGAGCTGCTTACGTGCCTCGAGATGAGGGTGATGACGATGAGGGTCCCAGCACCACCAGAGCCGAGCCCAAGCCAACTGCTACGGAATACCTAGCAACGTACGACTGTGATGGTAGTGGGATGTGTGATCGCATGCCGGTCAAGCACTGCGACCGCGCTATCAACTCGTTGATCCGCAATGATGATAAAAATTATGGCGACGGTAAGGGCATATCGGATAACTGCTGGGGCAATCCAGCTGGCTATGGATGTGTTGTCTTTGTTACAGGCAAGAACTGTGTTCTGAGCGGCAACAAGATGTGGTGGAAATACCAGGACTTGAGCAATGGTGCTAAGGGAGGATGTGGTAAATGCGGTAGTGTTCATTATGGTAATGGCTGCCGATTTACTATTAACTATAAGTCAGGGTGTGATAACAGGGGGGGTTATTAAAGTGCCAGCGCGTGACAGCAAATGAAGCAGTCGAATCCTTCTGCTCCCGGACTCGAGGGGTTGGTGCTTGAAAGGATTCATCAATAAAGAGAAGTCACAAGATGAAACCAAGAGATTAAGGTGTAATCAAGATTTGAGCTTGGATGTTACGTCGTGATCTGGAATAGTCGCCAGCAAAGTCCAAGTGCGGAGGACATGGATAAGCAGACTAGTTGCCTACGGAAGTCCATCGGAGTACGGACTTCGGCCGTGCGGGGTTTTCTTTTCAGTAAGCTGATGGAGAAAGATACCGCTGCGCCATACACCAGATCGTCAACCACTCGTACTATATACTGCTTGCGACAGAACCTCACTCGCCATCCCTCCGGCCGTTAGAGGACAGAAAAACTACCGATTACACTAAACTGTCCAAACCGTTATCGTCGACTCCCGAACCATCTTGCAGGACAAATACTGAAGATCGAACCGGCTTCCGTCAGCCAGTGTACGCAGTCAACCATGGCACCAGCGGTGAAAAAGATCATTTTCAGAAATATCAACAACCAGGATACAACCACGATCCTGGAAAAGGTCTTCAGAGAGCGCAATGGGGAGGCTTCAGGCCACAGCCCAGATACTGAGGCTATGATTCGAGACTGGGAAGAAGTTACTCAGAGACGTGGAAAGGTAAACACAGCTAGCATGGACAAGGCAGCAAAAGCTCAAGGACCCAGTGTCGACGGTATGACGGATGAGCAACTCAGCCACATCAGCATTCATATAAAAGAAAACGACGATGGAGATGAGCCCGATGCGAAGGATAAAAGTTCCCATGACGAAGCCAAGTTCAACAAATACAAACACCACCAATATGTACGACGATGGGGCTTATTCTCGGACTCGGACGGCATTGATGAGGAATGGTTCATAGCTGATCCGCCTACTCCCTCCGTGGACGACCCTGGTTATCTCTGCGACATGTGTCGACACATCGACTTTCAGACGCTCTTGTCTAAGCGAGGTCTTCCTGGCAACCAACAGCCAGGGCGAACCAGCATACAGTTGCTTGGGCTGTCGAAAGTAATGGACGAAAGGGCACGTTGTGCTTTCTGCAGGTTATTGCGCCGCAAGATCTGTGAGGACAAACTCATACCTGATATGCCTGCAGAAGATCTCGCGGCTATGAGCTTTCATCTCAACGTTCTCGACGATGGTCCAGCCTTTGCTTTAAAGCTTGAAGTCGAAATTTCCGACACTCATCAGTCTCAGAGACAGAGATTTGTTCTGCAAAAGTTTATGGAGCAAGATGACGAGGTCCAGCCGCTTCAGGGACTTGTGGTCCGTCAAGATGTCGCCGATATTTCTCGACTCCAAAGTTGGCTCCGGGTATGCGTCGAGGAGCATGATACACCGAAAGGAATTCCGCGAGGGTCCATGAGCCCCCTTTTGAGAACTCTCAGAGTCGTTGACACAACTGAAAACTGTGTGAAGGAGGTGGAAACACCCTGCGAATACGCTTGCCTTTCCTATGTATGGGGAACGGGTAGCCAGACGCAATACACCACAAAAACAAAGGCGCAGTTAGAAACACCTGGAGGGTTAATCAAGGCTGCGGCTAATCTACCCCAGACGATCTTGGATGCAATCAAGGTCACACGGGACATGGGCTTGCGCTACATCTGGATTGATGCCCTGTGCATCACGCAAGATGATGATCAAGACAAAGCAATGATCATATCTAAGATGGGAGCAATTTACAGCAACGCAACTCTTACCATCATGGCTTCGACCAACATCAACCCAACAGATGGGCTGCCTGGCGTAGGCGTACTTCGATCGCGGGAGCAGATCGCGGAGAAAGTTCAGGGGATGACGCTCGGGGTTGCATTCTACGATGTCCGAAAGCGGCATTCAGAGATAGAAGATGGACTGTGGAACTCTCGAGCATGGACATTTCAGGAGAGAGTATCTTCCAAACGTGCTGTATTCTTCACAGATTCCCAAATGTGCTTCGTGTGTCCACATGGAGCAGCGTTCGAGGACACCGTCGTCGTGTCAGACGGTCAATACAAGCCCAGGCCAGTGAACGAACAAACACAGTTCAGCTCCCGGCTATACGATGTGTGGGCTCGCGTCTGGGCTGATCCTACGCAGTCTCGACACCTCAACAAAGCCTTTGAGACAGACGGTGATGTCACGGTCATGGTAGCTGAGGATCCAGAGCGTCCAGGAGAGTCCTTGGAGGCGGACGTGCCGTTGTACAAGTGCAAGGCGATCGCAACGAATGATTACTTGGCTTCACCTCTCATTTCTGGGGAGACGCTTTGGGAAAAGTACGCGCAGGGCGTGAGCGCTTACACCAGACGCAACATGACCTGGCAGTCCGATGCTGTCAACGCCTTTGTTGGTATCGCAGATCTCATTCGCCAAGGGACCAACACCAAGTTCTGGTACGGTATGCCCGAGTTCGCACTGACTCAGTCGCTTCTATGGCAGCCACAGGAGCCACTGAGAAGACGAGTATCACAAGAAGGCCGGGCGATGTTCCCCAGCTGGACTTGGGCGGCCTGGCAAGGTCATGTTTCGTACCGCGGTCGAGGCTGGCACAACGCCGTGGGCTTTGCACCTGCTGTTATGGTGCAGTGGTTTCAAGCTGTCACCCTTGAGGAGTGCTTGCAAAATTTCAAGATGACTGAGCAAAGGACAAAGGATGATATTGAGGAATATGCTCGGCAACTTCGTACTGCCCGCCGCCTCATTCGACCATCAGACCCTGACCATATCTTGCAACCTGACTATCAGGAGCTAGGTTGGACAGTCCAACACGACGATATTCGAAACCAACACATTTTTGTGCATGAGGCGTATCCCGGCGTCAAGCTAGACTTGCCAATCCTCCTCCCAGGCCAGTCAATCACGAATCTTCCCCTCGAGGACGGCACGCTGTTCTTCCAAGCTCGCGTAGCGTCAGCACTGTTCTGCGACATGGCCAATACCGAGCCCCTTCAGACACCTCTACAGGACAAGTTTCTCCAGATTGGTCTCAATGACGAAGATCGTTCATCGAACATTCGGCGGCCCTGGCAGCACATCATCTACCATCAAGGATATCGCGCCGGACTTCTCAGTCTCAACGTGTCCCTCGAAGACTTGAACTTGAGTCCAGATGGCGAAAAGACTGGGGTCAAACAGGATGTGCAGGATGGCTTCATCCTTGTCGCCGTGTCTCGCGATAGCCTGCCTCATATCGCACCACCCCCGATCGGTTGGGACATGTACTGGGCCGGCGACTCTCAATTGATGCAAGAAAAAGTCTTCAGGGATGAGTGGCATCCAAACAGAAACCCGCCGCCGATGCCGGATGAAGACGTAGCTCCTGAAAAGGGAAAGGTGAACGAGAATGGAGATCCTCGGTGGGATGAAGGTCGGTTTGGCGGTGTTAGCATTCTCGACGTGTGCAATGTGCTACTGCTTAGGAGAAACGATGGATGGTTTTATGAGAGAATTGGTGTTGGCAAGATGAGCCATTGCGCGTTCTATGGGGCACGACCTAAGGTTGAGTTGTTGGAGCTGAGGTAGATATCGATCGCGGCTAAGCAGGTGTTCAGTCATGCCTTCACGATAGGCCTAGTCAAACTTAGATACGCGTGGTACAGATATTTGGACGCATGATTTGCTAGAGCATCAAATTGAGGTGAGTGTGGAATAGAATAAAATTCCATTCGGCAGCTATACTGCGCGGCTTTCTATTCAAACGCATTTGTAACCTCGCCAACAGTTACTGCCCCTTGGACAGTGGGGCGTCCATCGACTCCTCCTCATGTAAAGCTTCAATCTTGTAAGAACTAAACTTGCGTGCAGACACTCGCTTCGCAAAGAGGAGATCCAACTCCTCAAACGTTCGATCCTTGGTCTCCGGCAGGCGGAAGTAGCCCCAGATGAACACCAGAAAGGCCGTACTTCCCCAAATGAAGCCAGTATAGCCCTTCAGATTCCACTTGGTTGGGTTCATAAAGTAAGGCTGCAAGACACCAGCAATAATACCGATGACAGCGTACGCATTCCGTGCCAAGCAAATTGTCTTTTGCCTCAACCTCGTCGATCCTACTTCGGCAGGGAGAGCCCAACCGAGTTGACCAGCAGACAGTTGGAAGACGAATGTCCAGATGAGGGTCAAGACAGCCTGGGCCATGGCAACACTTTTGTTGTCAGTTCGCTTGTTGAGACCGCCGATGATGTACAGGATCGAGGCCATCGTGAACATGCCGTACAAGTACGCTGTACGTCTGCCCACGTAAGGCATGACGCAAAACCAACACACGAAGGTAGCGAATAGGGCCATTCCGGTTCCACCGACGTTGAGGTTGTATGTTGTCTTCGAGTCAAGGCCAATTTGTTGGAAAAAGTAGGTCGAGTTGTAGGCGAAATTGAGACCCGAAAGGACCTGACCAGCAAAGGCCATGCAGGCAATCTCAGTTCGTCGGAGCTCGAAACCCTTGAAACAGTCCCAGTAGGAAGTACCAACAGATAGTTGCTCCTCAAGGTCGTTGGTGTAGATGATCAAGCCAAGGGCATCTCGAAGCTCCGCCTCGGTTGCTCGGGGCCGGAGTCGAGTCAAGGACTTCAATGCCTCGTCCTTACGTCCGACCCGAACAAGATGCCACGGCGTGTCTGGGGCAAACCAGATGATGGGAACCAACACAACTGGCCAGAACCATTGGATGGCGAATGGAATCCGATATGCCCAGGGAGCTGGCGTATTGACGAGACCGGCCATGACGCCCGCGGAGATGAGCTGCCCGATAATGAAGCACATGTTTGCCCAACTCGTCATGTAGACTCTGAGTGCCATGGGAAGCACTTCAGATGCATA
This sequence comes from Fusarium buxicola, assembly GCA_014899095.1. NCBI lineage: Eukaryota > Fungi > Ascomycota > Sordariomycetes > Hypocreales > Nectriaceae > Fusarium > Fusarium buxicola. The sequence continues at coordinate 7,937 of JAAVUK010000377.1, forward strand.
TGCCGGTGCTGAGGTGGCAAAAACACCCCAGGGGAAGCCGCACAGGATCTGACCCACGAGCAGGACGGTTGTGTTCGGGGCAAAGAAGACGACGAAGATGAAGGCGCTGAGAGAGATCAAGGCGCCAATAAGCACTCGAATATGACCAAACTTGGTGACGAGATAACCGTTCAAGAGGATTCCAAAGAAAGAACCAACTCCTGCGCCATTGCTGAGGCCAGCTTGCCAGGCCGCGCTAAGCTGATAGTTGTTGGTCGCTTCGTTCCAATGACCGTACTTCTTGGCAAATGTAGGGTACGCGTAAAAATTGTTTAGCAGATTGGTGTCGTAGCCTTCCATGACTACACACATGGAAACCATGAGGCACCAGAAGAGGGTCCATGGGTACTTTCGGATCGCTTCGAGAGGCGGAAGGTTGTGCTCGGCTTCGGTGCCTAGTCGTGCCTGTTCTTTGGTGTCTTGGCCGGCGGACTTCTCTACCGACGCTTCGAGGTCGTCTGCGTGAATGGCAGTTGGCTCAGTCGCTTCTTTCGCCATCTTAATAGAGGCTGACAGATTTAGGAAGGGTTGAGTGTCGAAAGGCAGAGGGTGCTGAGGAGTGAAGAGTTGAACGAGTTGTCCTCGTGTGCAGATCTCATTCTCAACTTGTCTGCTGCGGGTTTATATAACCGACTCCCTTGTCAACTCTGTTGACGATCCACCCTGTTTCTCTTCCCCATGGGGATGCGCTTCAATCCGGGGTAATTCAGCCAAAACCCGAGTATTACCCCATTTGGCTACCTCCGGCTTGACCCAGAAGCTTTGCTCACAAGACCCCGTCCTGGAGGCTTGTTATTCGCTAGACCAAGGTAGTATTGACAAGCGGCCCTTTCCGACCCCTCATGCCATAATATCGGGCCGATATAGTGCGGTCTTTGTTTTGCCACTCCATAGGTAGTTGATCGCGGAAGCATGAGCCGACTCCATCTCCTCTCCATCCATCCAACCACTCCGCACCATGACTGGCATGCAGGCAAAGCCTCGGCAAGCATGCGACAACTGTCGATTCCGCAAGGTCAGATGCGATCGCGGTTCACCCTGCAAAAACTGCGACATTGGGGATTTGCGCTGTCGATATCAATATAACATTCGTCGCAGAGGGCCAAAGGAAGGCCAGGGACGCCGACAATCGCAACTTCGACGAGGGTTGGCCGGTTGTAATGAAACTAGTTTCCAGGTCATTACCCCAGATCCACCGTCTGGGTTGCGGGCTGGAGGTAACAGCAGCAGCCAAGAACCACCTCAAACCCATGTTGAGGTTTCTCAGCCTTCACCAATAGCACCGACGCCAAACACCCAAGACGGCTCTCCGCAGGCACAGTTGTACAGCAGAATCACCCCAACAAGTGAGAATTTACTAGACGATGCAGACCTTAGTAGGCCCTTGTCTTTATCCCTTGTTGCCCATGTGCGACTGTTTCAAAGGTTCATGTTCCCGATCATGCCAGTGGTTGATGGGGACGAGCTCCTCCTCGATGCAGCCCGGTTGGACGAGTTGTCGCCATCACGATACGCACTCGTAGTTGCTCTATGTGCTGCGACTCGGATGCAACTCGGAATGGACAAGGTGAAAGACGGCTATGGAGGAGGACTGGAAGCAAATATTCCACCCGAACCGCAGCTGACAGGCGAAATGCTTGTCGGCCTCGCCGATAATGCGCTTCGCCAGTTCAGCGTTATCGACGATACCAGTCTTGACTCCACGTTGGCCTCCTTCTTCTTGTTTGCGAGTTATGGAAACCTCAACAACCCCCGCCACGCCTGGTTTTATCTCAACCAAAGCATAAGTCTAGCCCAATCACTTGATCTCACTCGAGAGGCTGGCTACTATGGCCTGTCTGCTGCGGAACGGGAGAAGGGGCGGCGTGTTTTTTGGCTTCTTTTTGTCACAGAAAGGTACTTCTCTGCCTCCGCATCCAGTATCTATGGCTAACCATAGCTGTCAGGACTTTTGCACTCCAGCATCGACGGTCAGTCATGCTTCGAAGCTCCATCACGAAGCCTCAAGTCGTTGACTCAGACTGCCCCGTCGTGATGCACGATTTCATCAATCATATCCGGCTCTTTGAATCGCTTCCATGGTCCCTGTACGAATGGCAGTCTGAGAGCGACAATCACCAGTTCGAAGACTTGAAACTTGTCCATACGATCAACGATAAGCTTTGTGCTGTTCAAGCAGACCACTCCGTCATTGAAAGTCAGAGATTCGACACGCTCATCACTCAACAGTGGCTTCGAATATCCATGTGGCGTTTGGCTTTTGGCAAGAAGCCATCTTCTACATGCAATTTTGGACTGCTGCTTCCGCCAGGCCTCCCGATGGATGCAGGGAAAATCATCATGTCGGCGTTGGGCTCTGTAGGTTCAAGATCAAGGGATTGCCATGGAATTGGAATGGTAAGATACGACAGAAACATCATGGCTCCATGTTAAACCTACTCTAACTCTGCTGTAGGAACAGAAACTCTTTGACGTCGGTATCAGTCTGGCTGATAGCGCCCTGCTACCTGGCTGGAGCTGCTCTCCATCTGGGAAAGGCCCTCGCGATTTGCTTTTCGCGGTGATACAGGCCTTGTCGACTGTTCGAGGCTCCCAGTCTCACCTGTTGCCCAAGCTCCTAAAACACTCAGAAGACGTATTGGCATTTGCAGATCCAACGGCGTATATTAACGTACCACGTGAAGTGCTAGATGTTGGCACTTTGGACGATGTTACTGTTGTTGAGGATGTCTCAGCGCAGAATGAGGAGTCAGTAGATCCCTTGACGTGGATATCTGGGGATGACTTAGGTTTGTTGGACCTGAGTACACCGAATGCGACATCATCGTGGGAAGACACAGGCATATTGGGTGAACAATTTGCTTCGGGTATCGAATTATCTTTCGGATAAGGATATACCACTTAGTAAGCAATGAGGAGATAGTTATTATCTCATGCATTTCCCTTCTCAGTCACAGAGTCTGCCTGTACAGATCAAAGTCTGCGTCGTGAGCAGTTCATACTCGTGGCGACAAGTTGACTCGAGGCTCTCATGGCCACGACCATTGAGACCTCATCCAAAGCTCAGGCCTTGCATAGAGCTATTGTACTTTCTCCAGTAGCGCAACCTTGCTGTCGTAATCGGTTCCAAATCGATACTGGATGCCACCATTCATCAACGTTGCCCCCGAAAATGTCTTCTCGCCATCGATTTTGTACAATGCAGAAGGATCCAACCCTTGCAAGCGAAGCAGCGGGTAATTGTGAACGGTATTCGCTCGAATTTGGAAAACAAACACAACAGCCTGATTCCCATCCTCTGAGACGAAGAGAGCCGCTGGAAAGTTGGAGGCTTCAGGCAAAACCAACCGCCACATGTCTCCGCGTATGATGATGGGGTTGATCTTCTCCGCAAGCGCAATCAGACCAGGAATCTGTGCCTTGTCTTCCTCGGGCAAACGAGATGGGTCGAGCTCAAATCCAAAAGAGCCTCCCATCATGGCGACGTGAGCTCGGAACTGCAGCGGGATTGTGCGACCGGTAACGTCGTTCGGAACGGCGCATACGTGTGCGCCCATTGTCGACGGTGGGTAGACCAAAGATGTACCAAACTGAATGTGGATGCGGTCGAGAGCATCCATATTGTCAGATGTCCAGACTTGCGGGAAGTACTGCAAGATGCCTGGATCAAATCGCCCACCACCCGAACCGCAGCCCTCCCAGAGAACGTCGGGGAATCGGGTCGTCAATACGTCAAAGACACGATACATGCCGAGGATGTAGGCATGGTGGTTGTCGGGCGTTGGGCTTTCGTGCATGCCTCGATTGTTATCCCACTTGACGTAGCTGATGGGGACTGTGTCGAGAATTTTGGCAACAGAGTCGATAATGAAATTCTGCACCTCGGGGAGCGCTGCATTCAAGACCAGCTGGTCACGAGTCTCACTAAGAGGGTAATTGCCAGCATGAAGGGCCCATTCAGGATGCTCTTCGTAGAGTGACGAGTTCTTGTTAACCATCTCAGGTTCGAACCAAAGACCGAACCGTAGAGTGTCGTTTGAGTTTGCCGCCTGCAGTTTGGTGATGTTTTCGGCGAGCGGTTTCAGTCCGTTGGGGAATCTCTTGGGGTTTGGAACCCAATCGCCTAAGCCGGCTTTGTCGTTGATGCGAGGGTGCTTGTCTCCAAACCAGCCGTCATCCAATACAAAGAGCTTCACACCCAGTTGCGCCGACTCCTGGGCAAGCTTGTAGATGGTGTTCTCGTCGAAGTTGAAGTACAGGCCCTCCCAACTGTTGAGTAGCACCGGTCGAGCCTCGTGGACGACTTTGCTTTTGATGAGGTTCTGGCGATAGAGACGGTGGAACTTGCGAGACATATCACCAATTCCTGCGTTAGAGAATACAGAGACACACTCAGGAGACTGCAAAGACTCTCCCGGTTTCAGGGGCCACGACAGCTGGCAGGGATTCATGCCGATAATGGCACGCGTCAAGCCCTGGGGACTCTTCTCAACCTCGGCTTGAAATGAGCCGGTGTAGACAAGGGAGAAACCCCAGGCCTCTCCTTGGGACTCTGTTGTGTTTGCCGACACCACAGAAAGGAAGGGGTTGTTGAAGTGCGACGAATAACCTGTGTTGCTCCCAAACCTTGATCCTCGTAAGTAAAAAGTTGTTTGATATAGGACTTCTCACCTACCCTTGAAGTCCGTAGTCGATTTTGCGGCGAGTTCTAGTGCACTCTCGCGCCCATTCGCCTTGCAGTTGGAGCATGTCGCAGTTATCATGTGGAAAGTCGACGCTCAAGCTGGCCAGTTTCTCAATAAAGATTTTGTTGTCACCCTGATTGGTGATTTTAACATTGCGCACGATAGCGTCGTACTTGGGGAATACTGAGTATGACAGGTCCGCTGTAACGGAGCTGTAGCTGTCACACAGATGGATAACAAGTGTTGTGACCTCATCATCGTGGCCAAATGTAGATGGCAGGTTGGGGAGACTGGGTTTGCCGTTGATGACCTTGTGAGATTTATACTTGAAATCGCATACTGTGAAGCCTTGGGCGTGTTTAATGTGAACAGCCGGAGTTCGGAAATCTCCCCTGCCGAGGTCGGGAAATTCGCGTCTGAGATGGGCTTGAGTTGACCATCCTCCGCCGTTGGAGAAGAGCTCTGCGAAGGGATCTTCTGTCACACGACCACCGAAGTGGTCTTGGATGAGATCACCGGTTGCGGGGTCGACATGGAAGCGGTAGGAAAGATTGTTGCCGTTGAGAGCAAATGAGGTTCCGTCGACCACGATGGCTACATCTGGTTAGTTGACGCTGGCAACATCTTGTGATGCTGAGCACATCCTGAGAAAGAGTGTAATGGTCCAACACAGAGGCAAACGTACGGTCGGTTTTGGAACTGGCCGGAATTGGCTGAATTACAGTGCGCGTCATGATGGGCGGGACGGTAAAGCAGGGGTCACCTCGATAGAACGGCAGCAAAGATGATTGAACATGTCGAGCCAGGTTTGAATGAGCCAGGCTTAAATACCTTGTTCTTTCTGCGGCTTTCCTTTCATTTTTCCGACCCGTTAGCCACAAGCCAATCTTGCTGCAGTCATCCCATGATAGAAATCCGAACATTTCCCCATGGGGCTATTGGCGCTGGTCCTCGGGCGGGGAATCTAAGTGAAACCTGCGGGCCTCATTTTACAAGGAGCATCCGCTAGGCTATGTAGGTGTCTGATCAGCACTGGCCGGTTGGCCGGCCGGCCGGCCGTCTGGGAAGTTCGTATATAAGGTACATTGAAATACAGATCCTACGTAAATGCCCCGTTAAAAGTTTGCACTGAAGTCCAAGTACGACTCAAAAGCTGCCGAATCAAGGTCTAACCAGTCCGTGGTTTGCCATTCATCTAGAAAGCTTGAGGACAGCGGGTTGGGATCGTCTTGCCAAGAGACGCCACCGGTTCGCGCCTCAGAGCTACGTCGTTGACTAGAATCGACGCCAAGCCGCTCCTGAGACGCTTCAATACTTTCAGAGTTGCTAGGTATCGATGTCTCAGGATTTAATAGCAAGTGACCTTTTGAGACATGGCCACTGCCATCTTGCCGCGGCTGTCGACCTGTAACCTCAGCGCGGAACTCTTCGAGGATAACTGTATATCGTCGGTTCAGGGCATTGGATATTGTTGCATTCGCAAGATGCTCTTGACATCGTTCGGCAAGTTCCATAAAACTCTTATGACTGTTTCCGTCCTGTAAGTGGTTCCCTCGACGATTCCGCTGTATATCCCACACGCGTGAGACAACAAGAGAGCAGAATGTCACATAATGAATCCACCAAGTAGCGTGGATGAAGGATTCTTCAGCAGCAAGGCCGTCAACTATCTCAAGTACGCCACGGGCGGCGCCTATGCATTCGAGGACCTGAGGTTCGCTGCTACTGTCCAGCTTGCCTAGTAGAAAGAGACGGTTTGCGTGCATGATGGCATGATAGTACGCAAACTTGAGAACTTCTGATTGCCGGCGGAAACTCTGAGCGAGCATGTGAGGGCGCATGGAGCCCAGGTGTGGTGGCAAGTTGGCCTTCCATGTGTAGACTTCTCTACTCAAACGATGAGCCGCTGAGACCCGTTCGTGTTCGGAAATGGACTTAATCGAATACACCTCCCTTGAAATGTCACCGATGATTCGAGCGATCCTTGGAACGTTAGTCATTTTCAGAGAGCCTGGGAAGTGACAGAGCCTTACTTTGCATGGAAGATGAGAGCATTGATGAAACAGTCGGGCTGTTCTTTGCCATTCCCCTGGGGCCCCTGGGTGGTCATGTCTTGATCTTCGATGCAGTCTGGAAATTCTTGATCGATATCGTCCTCGTGGAAGTGTCTGGGCCGCCCAAAAACCATGCCCAAGTGCGTATCAAGTACATACGCAGTCCAAAAAGTCCGCCTCTGACATTGAGTTTGTATGTAATCGAACTTGCCCGAGGCTAGGCGCCCCTTCTTGGCTGCTCTGCGATGGAGCCCCAGTGCAGAAATCATTTGCAATGCTATGCCGAAGTTATACCACGCCAAGTTGCTTCGCGAAGTCATGAGGAGATAGAGAGTTTGTATAAGGCGTGCTTGAGCTGACTCGAGTTGCGGGAAGCCAGTCTCCATTTCGGTGAGGCGATAGGCGACACAGAACAAAGAGTCACTTTTTGCGAGGGAAAACGACAAGTTTTCTTGAGTCTGAACAACCTTGGACTGCTCATCATGGATTGTGGCGATAGCAAGGCATGCCAAGACTATGGCTGCTCTCGCTTTGCCAATTCCATGCCACGTTGGTTTGCCGTCGGCCAAGTTGCCCTCCATGGTACCTAACCAGGCTTCAACCGAGGGCCGATGAAGCATGCGATAAGTAGCGATGCAGACATCAAAGTATAAGGCTAGCAGGTCGCCAACCTTTTGGGGGTCAGGGAATGAGAACTTGTTGACATCTGCGTACGTGACGGGCAATGGTCTATCGCCAGCGAGGAGCAGTGGCTGATCTTCAACGGCAGCGTCCCTTTGCAGGTCGTCTGAAAGGACAGTGTCACGATGGTGATTTAAGAGCCTCTTCCACGCTCTGTGAAGAAAGCTAAGGCCAGAAGTTGGATCCACGACCTGTCCCTGGATCTCGGCCATCTCCAGCTCTGGTGAGGCACGAGAGGCGTTACCTTGGGCCTCGACCTGAGGAACGCCCATGTCGTCTGACGACGACATCCCGAAGTCAGTCACGGGGAGAGCGTAGGTGGGAGTTGCTTCAGCCCAGGCATTGGCGACGACATGTTCTCCCACGAGTCCCGCCTCAAGGTTCGCCGGCTGTGGATCGGACGGCGGCGGGGTCCGCGGTCGACCACGGCAGTAGCTGCTCTCGTAGAGACATGTGAGGCCCATCTTGGTGCAACGATTGCACGGAATAGTGCCGCTGCATCTGATCTTGCGCCGCTTGCAAAAGTCGCAAGCCCTGCTGGCTTTCCGGCGACTGATGCCGTTAACAGACATAGATGATTGCTGCTCACTCAGAGCTGACTCATCTACCATCTCAAAGCTCCTCTTGCGTGAATGAGGCGAATCAGCCGCCGTGACTGCTGTAGGGGTAGTTGATGCTCCATAATGTGACGAGCTGGCCTCACTGGTCTCTGGAGTGGCCCTCGGGTTGTCTCTGACGCCGTTCCAGCAGAATGCCGGAGCATCCATGGCTTTGGAGTCGTAGTTGCTGTACCAATCGAACCTGATCAAGGTGAGCAGGTTGAATGTAGTGGAGAAAGCATGGCAGGATAAAGACTGTCGGCAAATGAGACGGGATGAGGGAGTGCGGGGTTGTCGGGTACCATATCCTGGAGAGTGATATAAATACGCAGTCACTTCCCATAGTTATAAGCGTATAGAGTGTCACATTATTTATTGCGCTTAGAGTAATACATTGTTGGATCTTGCCGGGATGTTTCCCGCTGTTGTTGTATCAACAGAGGCGAAGGACAGGTCGAAAGGTAGGCATAGTGGAAAAGATAGATTTACCGGCAACTATGAGTTCGTGTCTATACTTGAAGAACAGGACGACTGATAGGTCATCAAAGCTAAGAAAATTCCACAAGGATTATCCAGGACCGAGAACCATATGTTGGATATTGGTGGAACTCACGTAAGCAGCTGCCATTCTGTAAGTAGTAACATAGTCTCTTCTTTGTCAGTGTCATCCTTGTTAACTGCAGGTCAGCCTCGCGACTCCATTCCAGAAAGCTTACAGACAACGCGGCGCATAATAACTAAACGGTTCCAGGCTTACCAAACCATTATCAACTCCTGCACATGGGTTACATCGTTCGACGCGTGCAGGACACGAAAGGCCTGGGCCTATTCACGAGCAAACTTTTTACTTACATACTCGTTAATACCCACAGGGCCGACCAACGCGTAAAGCCTAATGGGATCAAAGCGGCCGCCGTGCGTCGCTGTTCCCAACAGACATCTCCGCTGCTAAAGCCCCAGCAGATCATGCAGCGACTTTAGCGGCGTTCTGTTTTTTGCCCCATGATGCTTAGACTGTTTCAATAAACTGAGTGGCCCCGATTGGCTTAGATCCTTGTCTGGTACGGACTTGTTTACCGTAGTCAGTGAAAGGCGACGCAATAAGAGACCAGTGGCAATGGTTGCATCATTAGCACGGATGGCCGAAATTAAGGGGCGTCTCCGAAGGCTGAGTTTTGCAAAGAGAATATTGGTCCATATAGTGTCGGCATTGTCCCCCGGTCAGTCTGCGTCTCGTTTCAGCCGCGGCACATCTGTCTGCTCAACTCTCACCCATCTTTGAACCGTCAAGACCATCTACAACCATGTTCTCATCTCTTTTGGTTGCTCTCGCCATACCAGCACTGGCGCTGTCAAAGTCTCTACCCGCAAAGACTGTTGACCAGCTCGCACTCGGCACATGGCTCGAAAACATCGCGGTACGACCCAATGGCGATTTGCTAGTAACCCAGATGGCGCCCTCTGCCAAGGTCTACACATTGCGAGATCCGTCGGCCTGCCAGAACGGACTTGAGGAACTCATATCCGTTCCCTCGATTCAAAGCATCTACGGAATTGCCCAAGTCCAGTCTCGTCACCAAAAAAACGACAAGTTCATCTTCGTTGGTAGTAACTCGACTGGCATCCGTAAACCTGTCGCTGGAACCTTTGGCGCGTGGTCCATCGAGTTCCAATCGTCGCAATACGGGCCCAAAGTCAAGGCTAAGAAAATCAGCAACATGGACAAGAAGAGCGCCTTTTTGAATGGCGTAGCTGCAATTCCTCACAGATCAGATGCTGTTTTGGTGGCTGATTCCACCAACGGTTTGGTCGGTCGTCTGGACTTGACGACGGGCAAATTCGACACCTCGGCTTTCGTCTTCCCAGAGATGGCCCCCAAGAAAGGTGCACCTTTGCCTATTGGAGTCAACGGTATCCAAGTTCGCAACGGTTACCTCTACTTTAGCAACTCCTACAGGGTCTCCATCTATCGGATTGCCATCACTTCTGCGGGCTATCCGGCGAAGGGTGCCAAGCCAAAGCTTGTCGCAGATCTATCCAAGGGCGTGGCCTTCCTTGACGACTTTGCTTTCGATGACCAAGGCAACATCTACGGTGCCAGCAACTTTGACAACTTGGTTGTCTTTGTCAATACCGACTCTGGCAAGTGGAAAATTGTTGCTGGGGGGGTCAACAAGTTGACTGTTGCTGGCTCTACATCTGTGGCGTTTGGTCGCGGAAGAAGTGGCAAGCATACGCTTTATGTCACTACCGGTGGTGCACTTGCGAACCCCGTCAATGGAACTAAGACAGAAGGCGCCAAGGTTGTTGCCATTAATACCCGGCCTTAGAATTGATCAGCAGGCCGGGTTTCTTGGTTGGTAAGTAGCTGGGCAGGTTCATGAGGTTAGATTAGTTTAACGACTCCATAGAGCGGCTTCAGGCTGTTAGTGGTGTCTTGACAATATAATGGTGCGAATGAGCCAACTGAGCATTCACTTCCGCAGACCATCTATCGAAAGACGTGTGAATAGGGCACAGTTATCCCCCGCAGCGCGTACGAAGTATTGCATAACGGCATAACCTCGTGCGGTCCCAAGTATGCAGGGATATACAGTACACCACTTCATCCGTCCAATGACAAGCCCACGTTAGCCGCGAGGTGAGCCAACTTGCGTTTCTTTGTTCACTTCTCCACTCCAAAACCCCTCTTTGTACAACCCTCCCTCCGTTGGTTGCGCCGTTTGCACCTTGCAAACCTTCTTCCTCTTCCTCTTCACTGTTGACTTGCTTGAAACCATGTCTGACCCGCCCGCTGCCCCAACATCGGGTGCAAATGTCGACCCTGCTACGGCAAACACGGCCACTGCGGGCCGGTCCGATCTAGCGTCCGCTGTCCCGACCCAGGCGGCTCAGCCAGAGCTAGTTCCCGCGCCAGATCCGCAGGTAGACTCTTGATATCTGTAGTATGAATTAACGGCAATCTCATGGTTTATAGGATGATGATCAGGGAGACACTGATTCCGCCCTCGGCGACGATGTGTAGCTATGCCCTTACTCGACCTCGGCTAGATATGCGAGCCACTGACACGTTGTGACAGAGAAAGCTCTACAGCCTCCATCGCGTCCAGTATCCTTCAATATCGCACTATTCAGGGCCGGACCTATCACAGCGATCGCCATCCCACCGAGTACTTCACTCCAAACGATGAGCAGCAATCTGCGTCTATAGACATCAAGTGAGCCTCATGCTGGCTGGATCTCCTATTAACTGTATTCACAAGTCTCATAACCAGTCACCAATCCCTTACCTTACTCCTTGACGGCAAACTTTTCCTTGCCCCTATCAAACAAGACGTTCAAGTAAGCTATCCAAGGCAGAGCCATGACAGACATTGCTCACTCAAATTTTCAAATAGAAAGTACTCGACGTAGGCACTGGAACTGGTATGTCTTCATCGCTCAGCTACACAATTACATAGCTAACCAACGTACTAGGCATCTGGGCCATGTATTAAGCTCTCTCTCTCTCCTCTTTCAATTCCGATCGAATCGCTCACGCTTCTAAGTGACTTTGCAGACGAACACCCCGACGCCGAGGTTATCGGCTCTGACCTCTCGCCTATCCAACCGAGCTGGGTTCCACCCAACGTAAAGTTTGAGATCGATGACGCGACCCTTAGATGGACATGGGACGATAACACCTTTGACTTTATTCACGTTCGCTACCTTTTTGGTGCCATCAGAGACTGGGCTGGGCTCTTTGAGCAGGCATACCGTTGCTGCGCCCCTGGCGGGTGGATCCAGTCTGGAGAAGCGGACGTCAGGATCATCAGCGACGATGGAACAACTGATGAGGTGCCTGTCCTGAAGTTGTGGTCTAAGCTCTACGAGGAGGGTGGAAAGAAGCTTGGATATCCGTTTTACCTCCAGGAGACTAGTACTCAAGAGAAAAGCCTTGAAGCGGCCGGGTTCAAGGACATCACAAGCATGGATTTCAAGGTGTGTTCTCATCAGTTCTTTCTACGGAAAAATGGAGCTGGAGACGGTCTAACCCCATGTTTTTAGTCCCCGGTCGGTGGCTGGCCTCAGGATCCCCGGATGGCCGAGGTCGGCAATTACGTCAAAGCCACTCTTGAGAACGACATTGAAGGTAAGGGTACCTTCCAAGTGACTTGTTCGTTTGTGCTGATCTCACGGTGGCAGGTTATACGCTTCTATTGTGGAATGACGTCCTCCAGTGGCCCAAGGATGAATACCAGATATTCCTTATGGAGATGCGCAAGGCTCTGCGCAACCGCAAGATTCATGGATACATGTCGGTACGCTATGTTTACGCACGCAAGCCAGAGGCTTCTGAAACGGCAGCATAAAGGGTCACTAGGTGGCATGACGATCAGAGGGACAACATTCTTGGTTCCAGCCACTATGACGAAGGCCCCCATCGCTCCATCATCCGAGTAAGCTTCTAGATAGCGCCGTATGACTGTAATTCTACAATTTCCAGTCACCATATGAGATAGACTAAAGCTCACCTACAATACCCGTTAAGCGAATCTGACCACACTTGTGTAAGGCTGATGTGCTCCTTGTCTAGTTCTTAATAGAGCTCTGATTTTCGAGTACGGACAGAGAGGAGGAAATAATCCGAGTCTTCTTATTGGTTTGTTCGGAAATCTTGTAGGCTGATTGGCTCGCTTACTGGCAGAAGAGTGAGGCATCATAAGCCACAAAAGTCCATGTGTGGACTCAGCAAGATATCAAAACAACTATTAAGCGGCCATGAGGATCCTTATTGGTATGCTCGGGAAATCCAGGGTACACTGACTTCACGCACACTTGTTTCCAGAAGTACATGCAGGGTTACAGCATGCCAGTCTCGTGGAGTCGTGGTTAGTCACTCGTAGATCTCCTTCGGTATGATTCACACGGCAACATCGGGTCCGCAGCATCAGCTCTGATGAGAGATGAACCACATCGTGGCATGGAACGCAGTGAATAGATATGAAGCTGTTCCCCGGGGCTGGATTATTTCCTTCTCAAGCATATCGAGTCTACTACGTCCATTGAAACAGGATATCGCTCTCAATTATCAAATTTGTTTACTCTATTCCGCTGCGCGTATTCATATGTTTATATCACCCCTACGATGTCGTCCAATAACACACTGTTCATGACACGCGAAGAGTCGGATCGTGTGCGAAAAACCATGCAAAGCCTGATGCACAAACGTGAAGCACAAACCGGCCAGCCGCAAGAACCCATCGACCCCCAGTCATTGATCCAGCAAGCAACTTCAACGGCTCTGATGCAGGACCTGTCCTCCGCAGCCTTTGGCTTAGGAGCTCCAAAGAAAGCCAGGAAGACGATGGTGGCTTATGCCGTCGGTCGTCCCTATCTGCCTTGCACAGCAAAGCTAGAGGATCTTGAGGCTATGAAACTCTCAGATCTTTGCATGGAGACCCATCACCGTGGTCGTATGCTTTCCTTGCGCCGGGTATCTCCGGTCGCCGAATTGGAAGCCTCCTCTTGGGCAGTAGTCCAGGGAGAATCCCCCAATGAGGTTGAACGAATAGAGGTGTTTCTGCACAAGTCGAAACATGGGCGAGACATTCTGGATGTAACTTCTGAGCTCTTGGTCAAGGAGCCATACTATACCCTGAACAACCAAGGACAGCCAACAATCAGGGTTGACCATCCCTCAGATCTTGTCGTATCTGCTCTTAGCGAAAATCCAGAGTCATGGCGTGACAGAAGACATGGAGATTCAACTCATGCCAATAAGCCACCAGCGAAGTGTAAAGAGCAAGGGAATGCCGCGCTCCAGAGGCAAGAATTTGTAAGAGCTCTCACCTACTACACACATGGTCTGCAGTCGGTTTCGAAAGACGAGCAGACAAATCATTCTTTGGCCAAGGACCTCTACCGAAACCGTTCTCACGTCAACCTCGTCCTTCAACGTTTTGACGCAGCAAAGACCGATGCGCTATCGTCTTTCACCCTCGGAGCAAGTGAGGAACTGAAGAATCTGGACGCTAAGGCGTACTATCGGGCAGGCCTTGCTGCATATGCTCTAGGTGACTTCATAGAAGCAAAAAGCCATTTCAAACAACAGGAGACCCTTCATCCCGGGAACCAGTACGCAAAGCTCAACCTGAGGAGAATCGGTATACGACTTCAAGAGAAAGCGACTGGCGCTTACAATATGGCTAAGGTAGTCAGCAATTTGTCTAAGAATCAAGGACGGTCTGACGTCGCAGGCTTCGATGGTCACACCGAAGTCAGAGGTAGCCCTGGAGCCGGTCGCGGTCTGTTTGCGACGCGGAATATTCAGCCAAATGACATTATTATGTGCGAGAAAGCTTTTTGTGTCGTCTGGGGCCATGAACCTGAAGCATTTTGCGCTTTAACGTGCGACGTTCGCGATAACGCTGCCATCAGAGTCTTCCCTGCCGGTTTGCACAAGGCCGTTGTGCAGAAACTTGTCAACAATCCTTCACAAATTGAGCAGGTCTTGGATCTCTTCGGCGACTATGCAGGACTTGGCAATAAGATAATTGAATGCGACGGCAGCCCCGTGATCGACACTTTCCAGATACACGATATCATCCAACGTAACGCTTTCGGCGTCGGTCAACAAACTGAAGATGAAGATATCAGCAACGCCAGCACTGGTCTCTGGATCAGGGCTTCATATATCAACCATTCCTGCGTCGCCAATTCTAAGAAAGACTACGTCGGCGACCTCATGATCTTGCGCGCTACCAGCAAAATCGCTGCAGGCGAAGAAATCACGCATAGTTACGACGAGTCGAGCGATTACGACGCGAGGACAGCTGCACTTCACACAACATGGGGTTTCAAGTGCATGTGCGACCTCTGCACCGCGGAGGAGGCGGGTGGTGCAGCTTCAAGTAGCAACTTCTAGGTAGTTCTTTTCCAGAAATAAATCACATAAGAACGACCATCGTAATAGCTTATCAAAATAGTATTCAACAAGAGCAGCCGGTATCCAAATCATATGATAATGGTAGATGTCGTCTAAGTTGCATATGCGTGCTAATCAAAGAACTAAGCTTCACGTAACTGAAGCTTCTTATTACATATCTAGATAGCATCAGCGTCGTCGTCATTTGCGTCGCCAACCAGTGGTTTTCTTCTGTTGAGAAAAGAGGGGATATCTGGCTACGGCTGCAGGGCCGGACGGCTAAGACTGAGGAGAAGGGGATCAGCGCTAGTATTGTTAGTTCTGGTTGCTGATTTTGGCTGACGCGTGTCCCTGTTTTAGGAGCATATTCCCTGTACCAATCGTCAAGTCAGCTCACTTACCACACCATCATCCGAACCCCCTCTTTCTTGTTTTGTTGACACTTTGAGTGAATTTATATTTCACTGCGCTCCCTTCTTCGGCATATCTGAAGGCAGAAGAGGATTAAAGATTCCCTACTCTTCGAGATGACTGAGCAAACTGAGGCCATGATGGAGCCATCGCCTGTCAACCACGACATCAGACCTCTCACCAGCTCCGACCAAGACTCTGAGAGCATATGGCAGATGTGGCAAACCATCTTTCCAAAATGGCCCATTGAACAGCAGCGACTGGGACAGCTTCTCCAGCGACTTCCCGGTAAACATTACATTCACGACAAAGGATTCTGTCTATCGTTTCTAGAAAACGGAGCACAGGGCAAAATAGCTGCCGTTGGTGTCTTGCCAGAATACCGAGGCAAGGGGCTTGGTACTGCTTTCCTGGAAAAGGCACGGGCTGAATTGAGAAACGAGGCGCGTGCTAATGGGCAAGGAGAGCTCAAGTCCCTGGAGATCGGCTCTCTGACCCCTCGATTCTGGCCACAGATGCCGATAGACTTCTCACTAGAAGTGGAAGACTTCTTTCTTCACAGGGGTACCTACATGGCAACATTCAGCTACATCTTTCGATTACAAGTGCTCATAATATGCAGGTTTCCGTAAATCCACAGAACCAACAACTCGGGATCTCTACAAAGATATCCGCAGCGCCATCGCGCCGCCTGAAATTTTGGAGAGAGTCTCAAAGATGAATTTTAAATTCTCTCCATGGTCGCCAGAACTATACGAGGAGTGCATGACCAAGCAGCGGGCTAATTTTGTCTGTCCATTCTTAGACTCTTGTCGATTCCTCAACACTGACTTGCACCCAGGACTGGATTAAAGCGTACGAAACCCTTGCAGCCTACAATCAACATCATGAAGTAATGGTGGCCTTTGATCCTGACACAAACGCGCAAATCGGATGGACTCTTATGTGTTCCAACTCTGCAATCGTCAGCCAGACCTTTGCGTTCTTGCCTTTGATGCCGTCGAAAGAGAAGACAGGGTTGATTGCCGCCGTTGGTGTGGACAAGAGTCAAAGAGGTAAAGGTGTTGGATTGGCATTGGTAGCGAAAGCACTGGAAAACATGAAGGAGAGGGGGGTTGAAGGCGTTTTCATTGACATGGTGTCGATACGGGGTTTCTACGAGCGGTTCGGATTTGAGACTTGCTGGGAGTATGAGGGGTACGTTTCGTGAGGGCATAGGAAAAGGCTTGAACACGAGGTTCTTCAAGGCGTGTAAGAAGCGTGGCAGATGTAGAGGAAGCGTACATTCGGATCTTAGTAACGCAGCCAATATTCCAAGACCGGGGAATTATAACTAACTTGAAGTGACGTCGCCTGTTTGATAAAAAACTACAAAAACGCCAGCCTGAGGTTGGCAGTCGTCCACATTAAACTTACCCCTCAAACGACGTCCTCAGGTTGATAGTCGTAAGCACAAAAGTCTCTGCAATGCTAGCAAGTAATAGCTCGGTATCTTGCGAAGTCTTGAAAACTTTTCATCAACGTTCAGCAATTGTCAGCATTGTCAGCAATTGTTGAGTATAAATTGTACCTCTGTTCCCCCCCGGAGCATGCTTAGATCCAACTCCCAGCAATATCGAACAACAGAACAAAACATCTTTGCTCGTAACTTCACACTTGAGCCAACATGAGCACTCAGGAGCTTGCTCAGAACGGATGGACTGCTGTTCCTGTTGACGCCGGCAAGATTTTCCAGAAAGGACCTTACATCAACAAGCCCCAATACATCGACGTCAACACCGTTGAGTTCCCGTCCAAGGATCCTATTGTCACCAAGACCCAGCAACATGCCAGGGCACATCTTCTCAGGCAGACTTACCATCACTCGATGCGGGTCTTCTACTGGGGTAAGTCTTGTCTACAAACACCATTGAAGACTATGCGTGACTGACAATACTTGTCCTTTCATTTATAGCAACTGTCATTCTGAGACAACAGTTTCCCGAACATGCAGATACACTTTCACCTTCCACGCTTGCTTTGACCTGCTTGTTGCACGACATTGGTACGACGGAAGAGAATATCACTTCCACTCGTCTCTCGTTTGAGTTTCAGGGTGGTTTCCAGGCCCTCAATCTCCTCGCAACCTACGGTTCCACCAAGGATCAAGCTGAGGCTGTCTGCGAGACCGTGATTCGCCACCAGGATCTCGGCACCGAAGGCAACATTACCTTCCTCGGCCAATTGATCCAGTTGGCCACCATATACGATAATGTGGGCGAGCATCCTGCAGTTAAGGAATTCGGCCTTATCATCCACGAGAAAACACGTGAGGAGGTCAACAAGGCATTTCCTCGGGAAGGGTGGCTAGGATGCTTTGCCGATACGATTCGCAAGGAGGAGCACCTGAAGCCGTGGTGTCATACGACCCATATCCCGAACTTTGCAGAAAAGGTCGAGGGGAATCAGCTCATGAAGCCTTATGAGTAAAATAGTATGGGACACTTTATTTTGCATTCTATTTATGGTAATCACTGCTTCAATAATATTATCTAAATGGTCGCCCTACTGGGTTCTCTGTTATAGTGGTCGTACAATATAGTTTCTACTTCTCACTGTTCTTCCTTTTTTCCACGACAAATAGCTTCCCAATACACCACCCAGTCAAAGTCTGCAGGACTCAGGAGCTGGTCATTATGTTAAACCTACAGTCCAGCACAATTCCATTCTGAATGTGGCATTTATAATGCGTTACCTCGCAAGTAACTCAGCTCTTCTACTAACGGTACCACGACATTGTCTAGGATGGTCTGCCGGAACTGTAAATCCCCGAGATCAGCATCTAGGTTGGCCCAAGATGTCATGCAGTATATAATTGCATCACGGTATGCAAAAGAGAGGTTCTCCTTGTGTTGAGTAATCCATCGCTTTAGTGTTTGGATATCCGTGGCCTCATTAGGCTTTCCATCCAGCCCCAGGTCCTCGTCTCTTCGAAGGCAATCCACCATATCATTGAGCTTGATCTCCAGGAGCGGCTTGGCAAGTGTAAGAAGATTGGTACCGTGATCAAGTGTGTCAGTGGTAGATGGCTGATTAGGGTCTTGAGAGTTGTGTTCAGGAGGAACACAAGTATCTGCCTTCATAACGAAGGGATGACGGACATTGACTGCATGATGATCGTCAAGTCTGGTAGACGAGAACATAATGTCTTTTCCACACCAGGAGCCTGTGAGCCAAGGTGTTGAATGCAATTGCAGGAATGATGAGGATAGCGTAATGGCTGGGATATATCGGTCTTCGTCTGATAACGGCTTCCATTTCTTCGATTCAGTGCGGGTAAAAAGAAGATATCCAAGGCTTATACGATTATCGGTACAGCAGACGGGTTTCCTAGACACCTGGTATGTTCCGTAAAGCCTGCCGCTAGGGTCGAGCCGAAAGCCAAAGCCTGGCATGGGATCTTTCGGGTCGCAGAGAACGGAGCAAGGGTCGTGAATGGCGTCGAGGCTAGCGAGCTCTTGAAAGCCTCCTTGTTGCTGGCTGAAGTCTAATAGTGACCCTCCTGGTGGCGAGACTTCGAACTCGACCCTGTTTACAGTAAGCTGCCGGCCAACTTCTTTCGAGGGTATTGGGAGAGTAACAACGCACTTTGTGGTACTGTGAGGTGTTTCAGCATCCAATATTTCGTCAACCAATATCTCTGCGAGTTTCCAGTTTTTAGAAGCCAATGCTGGTCGATGGGAAACAGTACAGCATGTTGGCTTGCTGTCGCCCTTCGATCGCCTGAGTGCCTTTTGGTTCTCCTAGCGCACCATACGATGTTCCCGAAGCAAACGAATGTGATGGGGAGCGTGGGATGAACAAGACCAGGCCTTAGACAGTGCTTGATGTAGAATGGTTGCATAATCCTGGATTTGATGCAGTGGCGAACTCAGTACGGACTTCCAAGGTGCCTTCCGAATGCCTGGTTGCTGGTCGAATTTTTCAGCTTTGTCGATGAACTTATCCAGCCGCTCATTACAATTCGTGATACTCTTCAAGAGCTGTCGAATTTCTTTCCTTTTCATGGTGAGTTTCACAGCTCGTTTGAATTCAAATGACGGACGTCCCCCATCGATTGTTTGGGGCTGATTAGCAACAACAATGGCTTCAAGTTCATTTGCTCTCCCCTGCAGATTTCCTTGTTTAGCGCCACTCACAGTCTGACCTAGGGTATTGACTCACACTTTCGCGTTCCAGGTCGAGGTGACTCGCAAGTGTTTTCATGAATGACTCCATCTCTTTGATCGTAAAGACATAAGGGCCATACGCAGCCTTGAGCTTGTCCTCGAGATATTCAGTCAGCTGCTGCCACTACCACGGCGAGCCCGATTTCTAACGAGCCTTTAGGCGAATACAATGAAGGAAAAAGGCTATCAGCCACTGAGAAACTTGCAGTTGGTCTTGGGGTAGGGGCTGCGATATTGGTTCTGGGAGGGGTGACTCTTTGGGGTATCTTGCGGAAAAGGAAACAGCGCCAGGCCAAGCATTCGACGGCATTACCAGATCCAAACTCGGACAAGATGATTTGCAGCCAAGAGTCTCTCCATGTAGGCTTTTCTCCGCAGAACAGTGGACGTGATGAGTTGTATGGGAATTTCAGTGTTTTTGGGAGATACGAGCTTGGTGATACCCAGAAACCAGTGGAGCTGCCGGCAGAGAAGTGAGAGAAAAGGGAAAGCTGGTAGGCTGGGTATTAGAAAAGAATAAAAAGAACGTAGGCCAATATCTAGTGATATCACAAACCTTAATGAGACATAAACCTGCTCAGATGTAGTGTGAGAGAGTTGAGAGGCCGTTGCTTATCAATTCCTTAGGACGATAAGGAACAGATGTAAGAGGGCAAACAAAGTCCCCCCGAAGGTGAAGCATGGGAAGGGATTCAAGGGTCCAATTTTAGAAAAATAACACAATAATGGTCAACAGTCCCTTCTTTTAATAATGGGTGGCCTTGACAAAGGCAAGACCACTATCCATTCATGGCTTTGATTGATTCAAGCGGACAATGTTTTGCTGTCACATTCCTAATATCGTTGCTACCTAGATATATTTGCTTTTGACTTCATATGTGGCTTTCTATGTAGCGTCGCCTTCTTTGCCCAGCACGCGTTAACAGCATCAGCGACAATATCCCAATCCCTTGACACGACACGACCAACAAACAACACCTTCACGTCATGCTCAACTGTTATAAGCTTACTGTAGTTGATTTGGGACTTACTGGGGAGACTTTCTCCATGTGCATAGATTTCCAACCTAATTGGACCAAACCCTAGTTTGGGTTCATGTTGCGCGAGCTGTGGCGTTTTCTCAGACACCTCGGGGACGAGACCATGAGTTCCGGAACTGGGATCCTTCTTCCTCAACCCTTCAGGGCCGTAAGGCACGATAGATCTGCGCTATGTTATTAGTTCCACTCCCTTGCCCTTGACGGGGACTACAGTAGAGAACCCACACGCAAGTGGAATGCCCCAAGTCAGTCGCAACGACAACGAGCCAACGCATTGTTACAAATATTTCTCCTCCATACTGATCGAGATAGATGCGTTTTTCAGTAAATCCGACTGAATCTTTAGTCCAAAGCATGATAAAAACCTAGTGGAGCATTTACTAGCGAAAGAATCGCAGACTCTAAAGTTTACCTACCTCTCCAGGCTGGAACATGCTTAGTTCAGCAACGCGGAAACCTAGATGATTTGTTGAGTTTGATGAAGGTGGTGCCCAAGACTGGCATCACTCACGAGGATCAAGGGTCTCGAATTCGCCCGCGCTCAAATGGTTATCCGGACGTTGTGGAAGCTTGGAAGAATCTTGAAGGGAATCTATCCATGTCCCGGCGGTTGGTGACCCTTCGCAATTTCAGCCTCAAATTGTCTTTGGCCGTGTGCTTCGAAATATCACTTACAGATATGTTCAAGAATATCGTGTCCGTTGACTATTTTGTCTACTCCGGTTTCGAAAGTGCTGCACAAATCTGTTAATCTGCCAGAGAAACGCCAGAAATCGAAGGGCATGCATACCCTGACGTGACGTCGCTAATGCCATCAAGAATATCAGGGATGATACCGATCGCGCCGAGTGCTGAAACGGCGGGAACAGATCCCGCAGATTGTTTTGACGGGAAGTTGGTCGCTTAGTGGACCTCCGTGAGTTGTTTTTAGTTCCTTTACAAACATTGTAAAAAGATTGAGTGACAATAGATAACGAGCTTCGAACAACTTCAACGATCTCAGTAAGTTTATGACCTTCCCCACGAGCCATCCTTCTCTCAAGCTTGCTCGCAAGTCTGAAGCATCTTTGTACTTCCAGTCGCGCCGTGTTCACAATGACGTTGTCCGGATCTGGCAGACTGTCGAGATAGGTTTGAAGGCCCTTGGACAGCTGGTTGAGAATTGCTACTAGGCCAGCCAACAATTCCAAAATGGCATCCTCTGATGAATTGAGCGAAATTTCTCTGGATTGGTTCTGTTACAATGCTCCGCTAGAGCTAGGCGTACTTCCAGTGTCAACCTCCTTTCCCTTTCCCTTGTCTACCGTTGGTATGCCATCAACCGAGCGTCGAGACCCAAGGCCAATTAGCTCGGATAATCGACCTTGACTTTCAGGATTTTCATCGTCGGGGAGAGCCATAGGTAACGCAAACATCGCGATCCGCTCAAGGTGATTTGAGAGATGGTTTGTCAGACCCTTAAGCAACGTCGTTGCTGAAAGCATATGGGACAGATTTCGCGGTTGTCGACATGACTGACGACGGATATTTCCGTAAGCTCATCGATCTGCTGGCAAGTAAGGTTGCCTGAGTGCTGCTGATTCAAGTGACTTCGCAATGCATTGGCAGAAGAGTAGAGAATGGCGGGATGGTCGCGGCAGCGCCAGCTGCGTCGATGAGTCGTCTCCTCATGCTCAAGCCAGCGTTTTCTTGACGAGTAGAGCTCGTCTCCCCGTGCACAGTCTTCATAGGTACAGACGTATGGTTGGAGGTCATGTAGAACGTGGGTTTTCCAGACCTTTCCGCGCCCATGTTTCGGTGGACAGAGCACAGCACAGTATGGACAGGAAAATGATTCGCCATCAAGGGCCTTAGCCGGTGGTTTGGGAATGCTGACAGCCTTTCCTTCGTCATCAAGGGCTGTCGAGGCGAATGAGACCAATGCACCCTTTTCCGTTTTATCATCCAGCGCGGGATTGTATGGTGTTGCGTCGGTCTTTGATAGAATTATTCGATGTTCTAAACCATCAGCTGGCTGCTCCCGCACGGCTCTTGGTCGATGATCAACTTTTGGAGGACTGTATGATCCCATGTCTTCCATTTTAAAAACTGGATTGATGGCTCCTACGTTACCATGAAGCTTTCTTGCATGCTTGTTCCAGTATTTGAAATACTTCCGGCGCAAGGTAATCGATAACAAGAGCCGTTCATCGAGAAAATCGTAGGAGCCGTCGGACGCGCGTTGGCCTTGTCGTAGAAAACGTAGAAGCTCAGAAAGGTGATTTTTATCAAGCTCGGAAAATCTATCAAAAAGGTCGATGCTAATATCTTCGTCTATTTGCTTGAGTGAGGCCGCCTTGGTGGAAGTGGGCCTGAGGCTAGGGTCCCGAATCTTGTAACCCAGCTGATATAGCTTGTTTTGTATGTCGATGATGCTGGAAAGTCTTGTGGACAGCTCGTGGCAGACTTTAGGGGAGAAATCTGTGTCTGACTCGTCGGTCGAATCCTCTTCACTAAGGTCTGAAGGCCAGGCTTGCTCTTCGAAAGGTAGTCGGGCGCCAGATATCACAGCTGTGCCTGCGTCTATAGTTAGCTCCTTTTGGACTGTAGAAGGTATCATGTTATCGCGGTTATAATACTCTCTCTTAAGTCAGTTTCTAGTTGTTTCAGAAGTTTGATGATGTTTGTCTGCATGACTACCGACTCCCTTAAGCGATAGTCGAGGGAGGCATACCCAGTTGCCAGAGCCCCGAGGTTTCCGCACCAGACTCTCAGCTTATGAAGCTGGCCTTTCACGGAGGAGAGTGGCATGAGCTCGAGATGTTCTGATTTGGTAGATGCGAGACGTGCTACAAGACTCTGGAAGTCCCCAAGGTACTGTTGACTTAACGACAAAATCGTACTCATCTTAACGGCTTGCTCGACCGCCAGATCAAGCACATCGGATATTGAATGGTTTTGTTCGTCTAACCCAAGAACAATTGCTGAGAGGGAGACGTTGCCCAGGGTCAAGTCACTCGACTTCAAGAAAGATATGGCCGAAGTAACGCTGCCCGAGGCACGAGTCGAGCTCCTCATGTCTCAAGAGATGCCAGCCCGCTCCAGAAATGCCTCACTTTCAGTCTGCAGTCAAGGTGGACAGGCCAGTGGCGTCTGTAGGAAGCCTTCAATCGGTTGCCGTACGCAGTTATGATTGGTAGCCTCATTCTAATAATGCAAGCTGACCAGACGCGCAGCGCAGCACCAACCACAAAGACAGCTGAAAGAAGAGAGCGGAGTAATGCTTGAGAGAGGCGAAAGAAAGTTGAGAATATTGTGCGTATCTATGTTTGTTCTTCATATTTGTTCTCAGGTGTGTATCGAGCCAGAAAGTTACGACGATGTCAGGCTTCGAAATCGCGGGCATAGTGCTTGCAGCACTTCTACTCCTCATATCAGCCATCGAGAAGTACGAGTCAGGCTTAGATCACGCCACTGCTTTTTTCAGATAGAAGAGTGAACTCGATAAGACTCTACGACAGTTCTGTTACCAACACTCGTTATTTGAAATGACTCTAACGAACATTCTGAAAGAGGTGGCGAGCCCTGTCGAGGTAGAGGAGATGACTGGGGACTTCCGACATAGCCCGAAGGACATGCCACACCTGGTGAGTAAAATCCCCATCCCACTAAGGGATGTTGTGGCGGGGGAACATTGCGGTCAGCAGGCGGCCAGAATTTGTAGTTATCTTTCAGTGGGCTTCCTTTGTCGTCCAACTCGGTGACGCATTTCTGGCCTTGAAACAGACTTGAGCAGGTTGGGCACAGTTGGAAGTTGACGGTACAGCTTTGTGGTATCGACCAAGCTACCGTGAGTGGGCCGAGGAGTGTCCCAGGAGAATCGGTGAGGATGGACATGTCTAGACGAATTTAGATAGGTGGTAGGTAGCTGGACAAGAGTTGTAGTGGAATTGTTATTTTTCCATCTTCTCGTTGTAGCCAATTTTCTCTTTTGTAAGACACGACAGTCGTAGTTGAGGTTGCATCGAACTATTTGGACGAGGCGGAGTGCCATCAAAGTCGTAACATTCCAGGGCATGTAACAATTGTGTATCATGATAGCGCTGCCTTCCCCTTCTCTTGGTATGCAGATGAAAAGTTTCGTCCATATTGGAGAATCCAACATAAAACACTGTTTCGAGACCGCCACAAGACGGACCATGTTTCAAGTCTTGTGCCTCGTGAATCCTCCTTACGAACGACTGGTCCATCATAGCCTTCTATCACTAAGAAAAGGACGACACCATCTTTTGTTGACACTTGATCAACTTCACAGCCTGGTCGCTAATAGATCCTCCGCGGTTAACAAATGCTTCGTCCTCCTAAGAATCCATTCCACAATGGAGTGAGGGGGTACGTATTACTGCGCACTGCGTCGTATCGGTGACACAAGGCTGATGTGTTGCTCTAAGACATAGCAGGCTTCTGGTCGGCTGGGCACTCTGGCCATTCAGTTCGTCCCACAACTCCGCGAGAGTTGCCCTTGGCGTTCTCGCCCAGTAAGAGCCAGGCCTGTTTGCAGGACCCGGCTCATCCCTGGTAGGGGGTCTTGACAAACAAGTGTACTTTGGCAGCCGAGTCTCGATATAAGAGTCCGGTAGCTGTCAGCAGTTGGATAGATAGCGTTATTCACGGCTATTAGTGCGCTATAAAAGCCGAACTTTGCACCTTTCTTCTCGTTAAGCTTCACGAGAACAGTTCTCTGTTAATCATCCTGGCCTGTCCCTTGAACTCGACTCTTGCTTTGCTCGAATATTCTTTCAAAATTTCAACCGCCATTCATGCCAATTATCGATTCGTACTACCACATGGCCCTGCCATCGTTATCCCAATACAGACGACCGCTTTTCCCGCCATCGACGCGCAGTATCTGACCAGTCGTAGATGCGGACCATCTCTCGCTTGCCAAGACAAGGCAAAGTCTAGCAACATCCTGTATCTGAACCGGTTTCCGTGAAGCTACTGTCGCCCCGGCTTCGATCCATTTAACGGGGCTCGACGCATTCTCAGCGCATTCCTTTCCGAATTGCGCGGTATCAACAGGTCCCGGACAGATTGCGTTGACTCTCGCGCGAGGATGGATATTTTCAGCATCCGGTGCCAACGACAGCGTAAGACCATATTGCACAGCTGACTTGCTTGCAGCATAGTCAGGGTTTCCTGGCACACCCAGTATTCCAGCCTCGGATCCAATAATGATGAGAGAGATGTTCCTCAGCTCGGTGTCTTGAGATTTGTCGGTTTGCCTTCCGGCTTCAAGTCGTTTAAGCCACTCTCTGGCTGTGATGAAAGTCCCCGTAGTGTTCTAGTCACAAGTTTGTCAGTCTTCAAATTTAAATCAAGGATTACCAAGAATGGTAGATATACCACGTCAAGAGTCTTCCGAAACTGGTCAACCGACATACTAGTGATGGAGCGATGATGATCGACGAAGCTCAGATCCATAGCAGCCGCACAGACACACACAGAGGGGAAAGTATGAAAGCGATCTTCCACCTTTTTCCAGGCGATGTTCATTGCTTCTTCGTGGGTCGTGTCCACTGCGATCCAAAGTAGACGGTCGTGATGTTTGGCGAACTTAGACCCATCAATGTCAAAGGCTCCCACGTAACAGCCTGCGCTCAGAAATGCCTCGACAATGACCTGACCGATCTGTCCCCCTGCGCCAGTGACAACGACCACAGAGTTTTCGAGATCAAATCCGAGTTCCATCTTGTCGGTTCCAGTCACTGTATTGTTGAGACGAGGGTATTATGGGACCGGAAAGATGAAAGGTGTGCTTGAAATCTGCGCAGAGCAACTGGGGAGCGAAGTTATATTGATGCCTCTTTGGACCAGATGGAGAGCGGGGGCTTGCTGCGTTATGACGTGATCTTATGAGGCCTCGGCTTATGTCGGAGCTTGAACGACACGAGTAGTCATGCGGCATTAGGCTCGTGGGTTGTAATATAAGCCTCAATCGTCTCCTGAGGCATAACCATTCTTGTTTCAATATTTTCAGTCTGTTGGTCCTTTAACAGCAAGAGATGAAATGAAAGGTAAGAACAGAGTGTTAAGATACTGCTGCATCTGGCCTATGGATATGTCGAAAGCGTAGGTCCTAACACGTTGCCAGTCAACAGAGACACGTCTTCTATGGACGGATGAGTCCGGCTGTTCTAGCCCGTCAGCCACTCGCTTGACACTGATATGGTGAAACCCAGACCATTGACTATTCGAGTAGGTGTTGCGATGAAATCCAAAGAAGAAGTGGGCCCAAGGAAAAGACTACAGAAATGGATTTTTAAAAGAACTGTGATAACGAGCTCAAGCAACGTTTCTGGATGTACTCGACGATTACCATGCCTCCCTCTTGTCGCCTCAAACCTTGAGGACAAACGAGCGTCTTAATACAAAGGTGCTGCCAAGTAGATCCAGTGACAAAGCCGGTGAGAATCCGTAGCGCCATGGCTATGGGCAAGTTTCGTCCGAGTGCTGGCAAAAGACACGGCGATGGCGCAGTAGAATAGTGACACGGCGATAAACTCGTCGAGAACATCTACAAAAGCCGTTTAGAATACTGGACAACTGCCGCAAGATCTCTCGCTTGCTTATAAATCCGCTGTTAAATATATCAAGTGATATTAAGCCGCTACTCGCATACCGGACATTGCAAATCAACAGACCCAGAGTAACCAAATTTGTTGGACAATCCACGATTCTGACCAACAACTACTACAGAGCGCGCGTTGTCTTTCAAGCAGATGCACGGGGACTCCTATCACCCTTGCTGTTTTTGTCCATGACACAGAAGCACATTTATTTGTTTAAAGGAAAACACATCTCACATAATGTATCAAATAGTGTTCAAGGGGACACTCCAACAGGAAAGCTCTGCTGAGAGTATGTTCCAGGACGCCATTTAATCAGAGTATCTACTTGCACACCATTCTCCATAACAAATAAGACATGACACATGGCATCGCGACTCATTAGCTATAGAACTATCTTGAACTTTCCCCAGGGGGAGGGCTACCTGGAAAGTAGATTTACTCACCCAGTGGGTAATCGTAAATATGGAAACTCAGTTGTGCACTGTCTTCTGAATGAGATATGACTACAGTTCAAACACTCACAACACTGTATCCAGTCAATATTACTCAACCGTGGGTACTTCGTTCGGCACTTGGCTCAGCCTGAATGGGAAGTACAATGGTAGTTAGATTGTGACAGATCACCACATAAACATAAACTCTTGCCATAGTATCTAATATTTCTAGGTATGATAGTGTGGGAAACGCCTCGTTACAGTGCTATCGCGCTCAAGAGGTAAAATTATGCATTACTTCTAAAATAAACTTGCGCCCTGTCCTAATCAATGATACTCTTCAAGCTAATTTGCGCCCTGCAGTAGTCATATATACCTCTTTTGAAGATCCGCGCTTTCTTCAGACTTCTATTCCGACCGGTCCCGGCAATGAAAAGGGCAAACCAAGGCTGATCATGCAAGTCCCCCACATCGGGCGTGCGATGTTCCGATGGTCTCGGCATGATAGGCCAGAAGAGTTAATGCGGCGTAAGGATTATGTCGATTGCGGGTGCAAACACGCCTATCTCATCATACTTCTGCTGAGTATGACGACAGTCAAAATCAAGCGCATCCTTCGCTGACAAGCTGTCAAGAGATCGGGTTTCCTGAAGTGAATTACAGTCGTTGAGTTGCCACAAACTATATACGAAATACTAGGGTCCAAACGATCAGCATCTCCTCCAACATGTCCTCATCTTTCCTCGGCATCGAAGGACTGCATGTCTTTATCACAGGTGCATCCGGCGGGGTTGGAGGTGCAGTTGCAAAAGAATTCCTTGGTAAGAGACGTGCCATACTCGATCCTCTGTTCTTCCACTGTTTTCCCTTATTAACGGTGTGAATCTAGCCAATGGATGCAAGGTGACGGCATTTGATAGGCTTCCTTTGAACACCGCGACGTGGTGCATCTCGGGCGAGCAACGTAGCAGATTACATTCAGTTGTCGGGGATCTCAAGGACGAGTCCTTGGTAGCACAGGCATTCTATGCAGCGGCTGACAAGTTCGGGCCATGTCAGATTCTCATCGCCAACGCTGGTATAACCGATGAGAGCAGCCATCCTCCGATCTGGGAGATTGATACCGCCAAGTGGGACGCAGTCAACACCGTCAATGTCCGAGGAACGTTCCTCACGATCAAACACTTCTTGCTCAATATCAAACGCGGCCAGGAAACATCTGGGAGGGAGCTGGAGAATGTCTCCATCGTGGTCACCGGATCGGAAACTGGTGTCTTTGTTCAAGAAGGCCACGCCGAATACGCCTCAGGAAAGGCAGGTCTGCAATATGGATTGGTCAAAACTGTCAAGAACGAGATCGTGAGGCTCAACTCAAAGGCTCGCATCAACGCGGTTGCACCGGGCTGGATCAACACGCCAATGATTGGTGATCGCTTGGATGACCCTAAAGAGAGATGGGCCGAATCTGAAGCAACTGTCGCACTCCGCAAGATAGCAGAGCCTAGTGATGTGGCCCGTTGCATGGCATTTCTGGCGTCTCACAGAGCGGCTGGACATATTACAGGGCAGTGCATATCCGTTGATGGAGGTCAAGAAGGGCGTTTGCTGTGGAGACAAGAACCTGCTGGAATCAAGATTCCCGCGATTATCCCAGCTGCAGATGCTCAAGTGGTTTCAAGGCCGCCATCGAAACGGCCAAGAAGGCTGAGAATTTGTCTGTCAGTCGACTTTGACGCCATCTCTGGCTACATCGGAACCGGCCATGTACCCGGAAACACTCTATCCGACTACTCGGCTGGCTTGTTTGGTGCCAACGTCGGCGTGGATCGGTTGCTGAGGGTCTTCAAGAAGCACAAGGTCTCACAACAGGTTACCTGGTTCATACCTGGCCACAGCATGGAAAGCTTTCCAGACCAGACCCAGGCCATAGTCGACAGCGGCGCTGAGATTGGTCTTCACGGATACAGCCATGAGAGCGCATACGCAATGACTGTCGAACAAGAACGAGACGTGCTTGACAAGTGCATTGAACTTGCCAGCGCCCTATTGAACGGCAGGAAACCTGTGGGGTACCGGGCACCGCTGTACGAAATCAGAGAGTCGACAGTGAATCTGTTACAGGAGCGTGGCTTTCTGTATGATTCGAGCTTGAACGCTCACGATTCTCTTCCATATCTACTACCGATACCTTTCACGGGGAACGTACCGCATATACCCGACTACAGCCAGCCGGCTGGCACCTGGATGAAGCCATTCAAGCCGGGCCAGCCCCAACCAAGCTCTACAGCAACAGAGTCTGCTTTGGTCGAGATTCCTGGCAGTTGGTATACTGAAGATGCAACGCCCATGGGCTTTTATCCACACACTCCCTCCACCCAAGGATATGTTAGTGTGGATGTGGTAGAAAAGATGTGGTGGGATCGTTTTGACTGGCTTTGGGATAACGAGAGTTGGTTAGATGAAGGACCCGGTGCAGGTTTCGGGAGTGTGTTCCCTCTCATCTGGCATCCGGAGTTTGCAGGGCGGAGCCATATTGTTGGTATGATTGATAGGTTTGTTGCCAAACTGGCAGCAAGGATGAATCAGGCAGGCGAAGGAGAGATTACCTTTGAGACGATGGAGTCTGCAGCCCTAAGTTGGAAGACAAGCGGTAAATAGGTCAGCCCTTGACCGACTATAGAGGGGATATTTGAGCCTATTCGTCAGGCGAGTAGATTTATGTCGGATAATTCTCGAGGCGATACAAATGGCCAAAGTTTGCTGCTTTGTATCAAGCATGCATGGGCTCTCTACACATGCTTCAGACACGCTCGTCAATCATTTCGCGACCCTACAACAAGGGATGCTCAGATGAAGCTTCGTATCATGAACTGGCTGCCCTGACTGGTGTATTCTCAACTTGTCTCTTCCACGGAATCAATTCGGCAATACGGAGTTCTTGCCGTTCGAGAGGATCCATCATAGACAAACTTCCCCGCACACATCGCATGATAAAGGCTGTCCCATCAGAAGCGTCTCACCTTATTGCCCCAGTTCGTTCTAGTAACATGTGCCTGAGTGATAAGAGTGTTACATAATTATCTAAGTGATCGTCCAAGTGGATTGAAAGTGATACCTTGCAGTAGAGGCTTGGTAGAAACACCCAACTCGAGAGGGGACAAGCGGGCTCGGTGATCCGGACATAAATACACCACAGCCAACCCCTCATCTTCGACCCTCGATTTAGAAGTCGATCATTGTCAAGCGTGGAGACTCTCTCACGTCACATCTTACGTCCCATGAAGACTTCTACACTTTTACACCTACTCAATCTTGGGGGGTTGAGCACAGCGTGCAGTGAACACGGCCATGATGGCAAGGAATGGACCAAGGAAGAGCTTGCCGAGCTAGAAGCTAAATGGGGCTACGAGGTGTGTTGAGGCTTCCCTGGACTGCCCTGGTTTCTACAGGTTTGTCTCTCAATAAGATTGATGCTGACTTTTGTCGCAGTGGGCTTACAGCGGCATCCCGACCTACGCCCACCTCAGCCATGTCAAGTGTCTCACAGAGCCCTCGGAGCCTTTCGATATCGCCATCATCGGCGCGCCATTTGACACAGCCGTGACGTATCGACCAGGCGCACGATTTGGTCCCCGTGCTATCCGTCACGCCTCTGGTCGTCAGACTTCTTTTCGTGGATTTAATCCATGGGCTGATATCAACCCTTACCAAAATTGGGCCAAGATTGTGGATTGCGGTGACATCCCCATCACCCCCATTGACAACAGTATTGCTCAAGAGCAGATGACCCAGGCTCTTAAGCAGTTGGGCAAGCGGCAGACCGTTTCGGCTTTAAGCACGAAGCCAAAGCTCATGACTTTAGGGGGTGATCATTCTTTAACGCTTCCTGCGCTAAGGGCTTTGAATGAGATTTACGGGAAGCCTATTCAGGTGCTTCACTTTGATGGTGAGTGGGATGGAGTGTTTAAAGACTTGACTCGGAGGTAGGATATTAACAGCAACTAGCTCACCTTGATACTTGGGATCCTGCGGGCTATCCTTCATACTGGGGCGCCACCCCCTTCAACCACGGTTCCATGTTCTGGCTTGCGAACAAAGAAGGTCTCCTTTCTAACTCCTCGTCACACCCGTCTGTTCATGCTGGTCTCCGCACTCGTCTGTCTGGCACTGGGTGGGGTGACAACGAGGACGATACGGCGCAGAACTGGATTCGTTATTCTGCTCGTGACATTGATGTTATTGGCACAAAGGGCATTATCGATGGCATAATGAACGCGCTCGGCACGGAGAACCCCGTCTATCTCTCTGTGGATATTGATGTACTGGACCCTGCCTTTGCGCCTGGAACCGGTACCCCGGAGCCCGGCGGTTGGTCGACTAGGGAGTTTATGACAATCTTGAGAGGGGTTGAGGGACTCAACCTTGTCGGTGCTGATGTCGTCGAGGTCTCGCCTATATATCAAGGGGCTGGAGAAGAGACTGCTTTTGCCGCTGCGCAAGTGGTATTTGAGTTGTTGAGTTCTATGGTGAAAAGGGGTCTGCAGAAAATGGGCAAGGAGGGCAAGGAGGGCAGTGGTGGGAAAGATGAGTTGTAGATAAGCACATTTTACGTGAAAGCGGAGGCACAAATCATAGTAGCAGCACAAAAGCAGAGTAGAGAATTTCTTGACTATCTCACATGACGTACCTTGCGACACTTGACGTGTCTGTTTACACTTTGACGACTATCACACCACATGATCTCTTAGACTTGTAACTAGGTCAAGTACCGGTGGTCACGTTTACCAGTCGCCCCTGAAGGATGGTCTTCGGCCCCCCCAATTCATACAGACAAGCTCACTGGTATACTCTGGTATTTCGTTGCCTCAGACCAACTTCGCGCGGTGAATAGTCAGACAACCGTTAGCGAAGCTTCAAATCACTTTCGAACTATAATATAAGAAGTTTCGATGATAGACCCCATCTCAGGCGAGGTCCTTATTATCTCATATATGTTCTCTTATATTGAATTTATCTCTAGTATTCGAATGAAGTAGTCTTCTTTTACCGTACCCACGAGATAAGGAGCAGAGTCAAGATGAGCTGCTCCTCGCTCCCTCACCAACAGCCATCCAACTTGAGCCCTCAACCAAGGTTTCACAAATATTCTATACCGTGAGACAATTACCACATATTATTGAGTTTATGTTGGTAATGATGATATTGCTGGGGACGATGATTGTCGACTCTCTGGTCATCTTCGGCCCATGCTTACATTCAAGTCTCAATTTCTCGAGACATTTCTCTAAATTTACAGGTCTTTAGGGTAGTTGGCTCATCACTAGTCTAGAAGCATAGTCAGTCTCCGAATATTTTTGGTGGAACTCGAAGGGCTGCAACTCACTCAGTCTCGGATCTCTTTTCTCCAAGATGTTCCTGAACAACGTCTCACTAAACCGGATAAGCCAAGACCTGAGACTGAAGCATCTCTAGCACAGAACCTCCCAGGAAACGGTCCCACTGTGGATACTATCCACCGGTATCAAAATTTTCTTGGCCAACTGGGTCCGTGTAAGTTTACAACATGAGTCGACAATGCTTGGCTTTATGTCAACAACAAGAGCCACGCCCGGCTAGCTCAATCGGTAGAGCGTGAGACTCTTACGAGTACACGTAATCTCAAGGCTGTGGGTTCGACCCCCACGTCGGGCTGTTCCTATAAATTCGATTGCGAGCATATGCGAGGCTCTCTCTTTTTGCCGGTGTGAAGAATCTTTCATCGTGGTGCTTACGAGATGAGGTTGTGATGTCCTGGCCAACGAGACAATCTCTACTTGTTTTGTCAGGCGGTAAAGAGTGGCAGAAACTCTAACGCATTCTGGTACTAGCGCTCATTCGTGAAAGTTTCTCTGTTGATCCAACTGCTTGAACGGTTCATGATATCTGATGTCTTTTTGGACCGACATCACATACTACGTACCCAGTTCCCTCCGACTGCTAGTTATGTCTCTCTCATACTGTTGCCGCAACCCTCCTTTAGAGCCCGAGCACTATGGTTAAGTTAAAGATCGATACTGTATGAGATGTTCTGAGCTACAGGAGCCTAGACCGGGTTTAGGATAGGGTTTAAAATACCTCTCTATCTATCCGCCTTAGAAAACTTATGTCTACCCAATGTAGCTGCACGGAATTTGACCCTGATATCATGTTCCCTCCACCTGTCAGCGCTCACTGCTTGCGGATATGCAGCAGAGTTGGCCAATTGCGCGAACTCGACCGACTCCCTCACTGGCAGTCAGTCCTAGCTATAAAGGGAGAATATTGCATGTGTTCTTTCCACAATAGGTTTAGAAGTTGAGATATTTTTCAACGTTTGTCATCCTTCACCCCGCGCGAGCATTGTGGTCTCGAAACAACCTGGTCAGCAACAACTCGTCGATAATTAATGCACTTGCACGCCATCCAATAGATTCGAGTTACCAAGCAGGCAAACCGCAAGATGCATTCGCAGAAGTTCCCGTTATATCCGCCCAGTCTGGACGAGCTGGCTGAGAAACTCAAGGCTCCCCTCGCTGCCAACTTCGAGCATTCCACGGTCAGCGTTGTCTCGTGCCCCGATCTCCGAAAGGGTCCTTTTCATCTGGCTACTGAAGGTCTCTCAGGCGACGAAAGGATTGCAGATGTCGGTGGTCAGGCGAATCTCATGCCACGTCCTCGACGCGGCAACATATGGTCCATGACTGAACTGGCCAAGGCTATGGAAATGAGCGCTGACAAGGGAGGCTTGGTTGGTGCTGGTGCTGGCCCATTCCATGTCGTTGGTCAGAACTGCGAGCTTGCAACAAACATCAGCTGGCAAGGCGGGTTTGATAATATCGACAATGAGACTCGTTATGCCCAGATCAACCGCGATAGCGGTGCTGTAAGCGTCGAGAAGAGCCCGTCTCTAGATTGCGCCTTGATGATCAATCTTTATGGATCTTTGGGAAATCCGGGGCCAGTAATCAAGATTGCGGCACGAAAGCGAAAAGGGTCCGAGAAGAGCTTCACAGAATGCATTCGCAAAGGGCTGTACGAGGCTTATGGTGACTCTCGGACCATTAGTCTGGCAGGCGTGTTCCTGGTCAGGTCAGGTCGAACACTCTTCCACGTCATGCCCGACTTCCCTTTGGAGCAAGAACTTCCTTTCAAGGACCGTAAGCAACTCGAAGAGTGGCTGACTTATCATGACTTTGATGGGCCCATGGTTTGTTTCTCAGTGCTGCACTCGGCGGATCCAGGCAAAGCAATGGGGCTGCGCATGGAGCACACACATGGGTATTCTGCGTCGGGAGAGGATGCTGGAGGTCACTACCACTACGACGTGGATGGAGCTGGCGAAGAGATTGAGTATGAGGCATATTTCAACACTGCAAAGGTGATTTATCGGTTGGACGAACCGGCAGGCGTATGACTGTGACTATACCAATAGAAACGCGGCTGTTTACTGTTCAAGCACAGACGCCGAGAGACGGACGCTATGCTGAAGCGGCATATCTGACGTCGGCTGCTCCGTGCCTCGACAAGATTTCAGTGGATGAAATGCGCAATACGGATCCATGAATACGATACGATACGATACCTATCCCTGCTGTAGTCTCAGGGGCAAAGGCAATAGTCGCAAGTGGAGGATATGGCGAGCGAGCGGATGCCGTGCTACCCGTGCCGATCCTACTTTGCTACGCTGTGAAACAATTCAATCGCAGCGTATATAGCGTAGCCAAAGCAGTTGCCGGATGTGCGTTTTGGGGGCTTCTTGGGAATCGTTCCATTCGCGATCCTTTCTAATTTCACGATTCAGGCATTTGTTTCACCCTTCCGAAGCCAAACAGTCAAAACGGGGCTTATTACTCGCCCAAGTCGGTTTGGGCTGGAATCCCTGTCTTGCGGGGATCCACAGGGGGGATGGGAGCATCTCTGCCCCCTGGCTTGTGCCGCGTGCCACTGTCGCGTGCTACAGCTCCCCATTCGGGTCCATCCATGGATGTCAGAAGGTAGGTCAGAACAACATCGGGGTCTATATGCCTTTGGATGCAGATTGCTTTGCTATATTGTGCTGCTTCAACTGTCGCACAAGCTCCAACCAGATAAACAATCAACCACGTGATGCGTCTTGACATGTTTCAGCTTGAGCTTCAGTTTCAGGTTGCCAGAGACTCGCTCACTCGATTGCATCCAAGCCTCATTTGCATCCAAGCCTCACTTTCAACGTCTTCTCAGGGAGTAGTAGTATTACTACCATACCAGACCCGCGGGGCCAGACAGTTAAAACCCGGGGCCAGACTGTTCAAGCCCCGTGCTGTTTGTTATACGGCGCAGCCATTCGGATCAGATCATTGCAGCAGACGGGATGCAGCATTCGTATGCCAGACCCATCTTTTTCTCCTCAAGAAAAGATGTGCAGTGCAACCAGGATCCCTGCATCTCTCTCTCACTCTTGGGGGGGGGAGGGGCTCAGGCAGCTGAATTGGAAGGAAATCATTTCGCTGTCTAGTTATGTAATTACCCAAGCAAGGCCTGATGACCTAAGGCCTGATGTTTTGTCTAAAATTTCTATACCCCTTTGATGCGCCCTGACACATGTAGTGATCCGCAACCAGCTCCCTTGCCTCGACATCCATCCACCCCGCAGCCGAGTCTCTGATGCCAAAGCTCAGCCAGACCTCGTCGTCCAGGTAGCCGTGGTTGGAGGGGGGGAACTGTGTCTGGTTGGCATAGTAGAGCATGCTCCCTGTCCAGGCGTATTTGCCGTCGACCTCGCCGTGGTAGGTGAGCTTGCGGCTCACGCTTAGCATGCTGTAGGGCGCAGCGGCCGAGTAGACGGCGATTCGGCGGTCGTACCACAGGAACGGCGAGGCTGGCGGGTCGTGGCGGCGCTGAACCATGCCCAGCATGACCGTGTTCTCCTCGGTGGGCTCGCAGCTGCCCCGGTTGCAGAGCGTCAAGCTGAGCATGGGCGTCGACTGATGGACGCTCTTGTCGGTGAGCATTACGTCATGGATACACGTCATCATGCCCTTGCTGTGCCAGGTTTCACTGGGCTCAACGTTTGGTGGATACGGCGCCTCGACTGCTGACCTGGATGCGCCGTCCTTGGCGCTCACGACCCCCTCGACGGGGCTGTCATTGGTTGTGAAGCGAAACAACTGGCCCGGCTCCACCATGAACAAGAGTTCATCTTCTTTGCTGAATTGCGATTGAGCAGGCGCCCAATTCTTTTCGCGCTGGTATCGCGGCTGCGATTCTTTGCCGGCAGGTGCTTGGCGCCGTAGTCCCGTCGGCTCATGGAATCGGATCGGCGGTAGCTTCTTGGAATACGCCTCGCCCAGGGCCTCCTCCAGCTCTGGTACAGCTGCGCGCGCGTCGATGAGGAACTGGCCCTGGCAGAGGTACTCGTCGTCGACCTGGTGCGTGAAGATGAGGAGCGGCTCGCCTTTCCGGGTCCAGAATAGCTTCATGTCTTCGGGCCCGATGTACTGGTCCATCAGCGGCTGCGCTTTGCAATGATGCTCCGGACCACCATGGTTTTGCACCAGCAGCTTGGCCCATTTGTTGCCCGCCTTGATCACCGGCCGTCCGAGTTCGTTGTATGTGAGGTTGGCGAATGTCGCAACTTGTCGCGCGAGCCTGTACTTGGTGCCGTTGATCTGCTTGTCGACGTGGCCTGTCCGTGCGATGACGAGAAAGTCGTGGATGCTGTTGCTGTCCCGGGGAAGCTCTATCAGGGTCGGGTTCATGATCTGATAGCCTGTCTTTCGGACGTCGATCTTGTTGTAGAAGCCCATGTTGTTTCTTATGCTTGTGAGGATTCGATAGTCGCTATGCTCGCCGGGGGGGCGACCATCGTCGTCGCCATCATGGGCGTCGTCGCCATGGTGCCCAGCCGACGTATGTGTCTGATGCTGTTCAGGCGCGGGGCGTTCGTACCAGACCGGGCGTTCGGGCGCCGGGGTGATGGAAAAGCCGTCAGCTATCTTGGCGTGGAATATTGCAAATATGATAGCCAAGAAGGCAAAGCTGGCCACCAGGGCTATTATTATGCGCATCCGGGTGTTGTAGGAGCGCATAATGAATGTGTATGCCGCATCCAGGCCCTGCGTATCGTGCGTGGTTGGGATTGGCAGATGCAAGTTGCTGAGCTGAATAGAGGCGAGGGCCCCCAAAATGATGTAACTTAAAAAGACACAAGAAGCGGGAAGGGCTGTTTATGTTTAAAAGCAATGGCCTGCCTCATGGACTCCCGTCATTGGACCTCGTATTCACCGACAAGCTTTTGCCGAGACGAGACAGACTGATTGATTGATGGGCAGTGGAACCATCCGATCTATCCGACTTGTGGAGCAGAGAAGAAACCTGCAGAGTGTACTCTGTAGCGGACCCTACAGTAAGTACTAAGGTAATAAAAATTGCATGTCACCATATGGGCCCGCGATGGATCCGGCACATGGAACCCAAACCAACGGCCTGGAAATGGTAATGACCGCCGAGGCAAGGACCACATCTCATCTTGAAACGGCCTTCCTTCAAAACACGGCCGCCTTCTGGAAGAGCCCCTTTTTACCGTATCCGTAGCCTGATAGCGATTGGCGACGCCGTACAGTACATACTACGTAGTATCTGCTCATCCATGGCATGACAGATCTAACTAACGCGAGCCGCGCAGGGGGCTCATCCAGATCTGCCGTGTATATAGGGGCGGGCACTGGGGCAGTGATGCCCTGTAAAGATTTTTTTTTTATAAAAAGATTTTTTTTTTTTTGCCATCGCAAACCACAAACAACGTACCTACATGATTGAACGTGTCATAGCATGCAACGCTTGAGAAGAAGCATCACTCTTCCAACTTAACCTTTTACCCGTTACCGCTTCCGCCCAAGCTAGGCGGGTTTTACGCCCATATCATCGCCATAGCCGCCGGCCTGGAATTGTGGCGGCCACCTCCGAGGGGACATGTGTCTACCATTGGCTGACATCTCCTCGCCACGCAAGCTGGCTGACACAAACATTAACCTGGACGAGTTGGTTGCTACTGGGAAAGAAATAGGTAGCTTTGCGGCATCTTGTCCGCTCTCCTTCAACTGCCAAGTCCTTTAATTAGCTTCTGCCATCCCTGACTGTGTCCTGCAAGTTCCTGCCGTAGTGCTCACGGTATGCCGACTTGACAGCCATCATATGGCGCGAGCCCAAATGACAACAAACAGGACGTGAGATCAGAAACTCACGGCGCAACTTGTCCTCTGATGACGCCGTTAGCGCGTGGTGCAGCAACATGGCGTCGCGCGCGGGTTTGTTGATGACTCCGTTGAGGTTATGTGCCAGGACCTCGCCCTATGCCTGGGCATGTCTGTCTGCTTTTGGATGTGCTCAAGGAACCATTGCCACCTCTAGATGCACCTAATCCATCATCTTCGTCTGGTGGTAAGGACCTTGGAGCAAAGGACCTTGGATAATCTACAACGTAGTCTTCTAAGCCAGCCGCCACCTCATCAGCGTCAGTAAGTGGACCTGGGTGGTCTTGCAGCTTAGGTACTCGTCCTTCGTAAGAAAGCAAGTGAACGGTGTGTCTTCGAGTTGCAGCGCCAACGGAACGAATGCTCGCGCACATAGCGGAGCCATCCACTACTGTGACTATACAACTCTTCCAACCTCTCACACTCGTCGAATGGATACACATACGCGTCGACATCATTTGTGACATGGGCTCGATAAAGTTGCTTAGCATCTGACGAAAAAGGATATGAGCGTAGAAGATCTCTCAATCTCAATGAGGCAACTGGACCGTCGCTTACTTCCGCTTCTTTCACCAACCAGGGCAAGGCTGGGCAAGGCATAAAGGCATTTAGACCTTCTTACAGTCGTCGACAAGACAAGGCGTGCCAACTTAATAGCTAATGCAGTTGAAAAGACTCCCAACGACTCGAAATTTGTTATGTGGCTCAAGAATATCATCCCTTCTTCAGTCCACAATATCGCCAAAAGTCATTTTGTTGATGGAACCGGCGACTGGGTTCTCCAGTCTCAACTATGGATCAGCTGATTAAACCTCCAGACTCGAGCTCTTTGGATTCTTGGCATTCCTGGGGCTGGGAAGACCGTCCTTGCTGCTCATCCCGTTGGAAAGGTCATCGAAACGTACACATCTGAACATGAAAGTAGCTGCAGAATCACGCGTGTTTACTAACATCGTTACCACGGTCATCAAACAATTTCGCTGCTACGTTGCTTATTAGATCAACTATTCTAGGAATCAGACGAAGTCCCTCAAAATATCTTAAGGTGTATAAAGATGGTCGAGAGCCAAAACAAGAAGTTCTCTTATCGATCCTCGAGGAGATTTTATGTCACTTCAACACGGTTTTACCAATGGTTACCGTACTTGACGAGAGCCAGTCGCACATGGGTATTCTGGGTATACTGCAGACCCTTACTCAGAAGATTCAGCTCGTTACGACTGGTCGGCAATATCAAGAAATAGAGAGGGTCATGGGTGTCACTGCAGAGTCAAAGCGACCTTCACGGTTTGCCTTATATGAATGGGCTCATATGGAATGATCGGTAAACCAGCTAGACTTTGACAGAAGTTCAGCCCGTGCTTGGTAATTTGACCGATGACGCTCCTCGCCACAACAGAGGTGTAGATTGGACTCGTATCATGGCCGGGACCTCATCGTGCGACTCTTTGAGTAAGCGCGTGATGTTGAGCATTCATCAACATGGCATTGATAGAGCGTTCTTGTTTGTATTCAAATATAGTACCTAACTGCCTATCAGTCCTTATATGCACCAGTCGCGACTCATGCACGTCTGTTTTGATCAGCATATATGCCCATTCAACTTAGATACGAATCCAAAGAACATTTACAAAGATTTTGACCCTAATTAGTTCTTACAAATTAATCATTCCAGTCAACTGCCTTTTTTACATCTGGCTACCTCAATTCAACACTGGTTTCGCGCCATTGCTTTACTTACAGTCATCATATTATCATCCTCTTGTCTGACAACAAACCTTACCTAGCACCGTTGTCAAATGACACTTATATATGTTCCGGCTTATCCGACTTTGCCGGCTCACTGGTCAGCATGACTCTATCAAAAAGTCATAAGCATAAGTGCCGGGACAGATAAGCGCCTTTCTGGCATGTGGTTCTAGTTGCCAAAGTATACGACAAGTATCTGGGTAATGTACGCCATGTCATCATTAGTTGTGTTTGGAGGGCTCGTATACATACAGCTTACAAAGTGACTTTGCCATCGAGTTCCCCGACGCTTCCGCTGTGGGACTGACCTCGCTCACATTCAACCTCGTGGGTTTCACCAAATCCTGAATTATAAAGTCCGAGGCCCTCCAGATATGAAAAACCGTCCTAACTTCTGTTTCTAGCCGAAATGATGTTGCACGCAAGCGTAGTCGTTTCAGAATAACGCGCTCGACTACCTCCACATACACTAATTTGCTGACAACATATCCGACTGGGTAATCTTCTTTCAACAGAATTGTAGAGCCTTGAAGCCAGGCGGTTATCTTGAAAGCTGTGAGTCGCCTCCATATATCGGAAGTGACGATGGAAGTATTCTCGAGGCGGGCGCACTGAACGAATGGGGAAAGTTCTTTATCGAGGGAAGACGCAACAGGCCAGCCTCTACAATTTTTAAGAACACAGAAGAGGGCAATTTACAAAGCTGGGTTCTTTGACATTGAAGAAGGGGTTGTTGGAGTTCATCTTCAACTTGCACTTAATGAGCTACGGTTACCAAAGGCGGCACAATTCTGTTGGCCGCTGGTCTAGAGGCCAGAAACTCCTCACATCAGTCCCTATGTGCAGCTAGAATCTGAGAAAGATGCCAAAGGAAGCTAGAGAGAGCATAAGATTGCTTGGTCATAGAAATAGGTAGTAGTTGTAAACCACAAAAAAGAAAAAGATATAATAGTGGGATCTAACCACCGAATTTGGACGAACAGGGAATCGAACCCTGGACCACTCCCAGAGGCGACGATCTTTAGGAAGAAACTTGCTAAGGGAGTATTATACCACTAAACCATTCGCCCAGAACGAATTGTGATTGGTTGTGGCTATGTCTTCTAAAGCATTAATATACATGGCTGTGTCTGCCGTCCCTGGTACTTTCAGTTCCTCAGCTCCGCAACCCAGACTCTTTCATCACGCAATTTCTCAACCCCTACTGTTTCCTACAAGCGGTTCAATTTTCGTACGGATGGTCAATTATTTCCCCCTCGCAAACTCGGACAAGTGCAAGATCCCGACTCACGAGAGTAACTATCAGCTATTCATCTTCAATCTCCTCGAGTACAGGTAGATGTATGCCAAACCTGACATGAATCTGGCGTCGATGTAGGCCGAGGTTAGTAGCTATGACTTGCTGCTAACAAGACGTTGCCACCGATTCGACAGTGTTACAAAATGGAGTACATGTTTA
Organism: Fusarium buxicola; assembly: GCA_014899095.1. NCBI lineage: Eukaryota > Fungi > Ascomycota > Sordariomycetes > Hypocreales > Nectriaceae > Fusarium > Fusarium buxicola. Next base: position 50,063 of record JAAVUK010000377.1, read on the forward strand.
GTTGATAAGAGATAAGATTTAATTGTTGATAGACGTTGCCATCTCGCTACTTCTCCAAACCTGGGTTGCACATAGAGATTCAGTTTCCAGAACGCTAAGCATAGTCACATGTTAGATATCATGCCCCCATACTCAGGAGATGCAGTGAGCTCCTCTGGAAAGAAAACTAGGCCTATAATTCTATAATCTAAACCAAGGTATAACTCGTATTAGACTCAAAGCCGGCGGCGTCGAATTTTGAGGGTGACGCCCGGAAGCAGCGCTCCGACAACAATGTTGGTACGGTGTGTTATATGCTACAGACGAACGCTTGTAGAAATTAAGGACGATGGTGAAAATGCAGCCATTAAGCAGCTGAAACATCTGCTACAAGTCCCAATTCTGTAAGGTTTTCTTAACAGTCTCAGTTACTTGTTTTCATACAGGTGGAATCAGTGATGGCAGTTTGGCCTTTATAGGCAAATACTTGAATTCGCCTAGTGGTAAACGAGTGACAATGAACTGGTCCGTCCGACTGACTAGACTAGGTTCTGGCTTCCTGTCCTCCCCTACCCCCTATCATCAACTTCATGAGTCGTCAAGTTCTTGAGCCGAATTTCGTTTGTCTTCAGCATTGATCTAACCCTTGTAGGTGTCGCTGGACCAGATGGGGGTGCCCTTGTAAAGGACGACGTTACCATCGTTTTGCACAGCACAGATGACGCTGCTGTCGCCCTTCTGGCCGGCCGTGTCGGTGTGCCAGATGGCTGTGCCCTTGTCGTCGCTTGAAAGGATTTCGTTAGCCTCGTTGATATTATAATCAAAAGACGATGCACTGGAGGGAGGTAGAGGAGGGAAGCTTACTACATGACCAGGTTACCATCCGCCTGCATCTGGATGCCCTTGACACCCTTGCGCTGCTCCTTGGTGTTCTGGAACTGGCATTCGCCCCCCCAGTACACGGCAATCTTGCCGTCCTCCTGCATCTTGAACTCGACAGAGCCATCTTGGCTCCAGAGACTCTGGCCAGCCTTGAGCCACTCGCCGTTGCCGAGGGTGTTGTGGGAAGACATGGTGTATGAGATTTTGGGTTGAAAAGATATTTTGATGTTGATTGTCTGTGTTTGGTGCTGAGGAGTGAAGGACAAAAGTTGAGTTAGTTTGGGGGGAACACATCGCCGTTTATATACTTGGACGGGCGACGTACTTCGTCTCAAAGCTCAAGCACATCTCTCCATCCAACGATGCCCTCTTTCCATCCGTCTCTCCATCCCGTGTCTAGCCAACCGAGTACTCCCTAGCAAGCCACGATGGCCTATCAACCAAAGTTCGTTCGCATTGACGGCATGGCGTTTCGGAACTTGTAAAGCTGCGCTTTCTATCTCTTTCTGTCGATATGCTGCGGATGTGTCCTGGCTGAGTGAAACATACAGAGAGACCTGTGTGTGCCAAGCCGTGTGACTGCGCATGCGACCAGAAGTAGGCAAGATTCAATCCTATTAAAGTTCAATGGCTTGTGGCACGGCATTGCTGACTTGTTGTTTTTCGCCACTAAGGTATGAAGAGCGAGATCATCACATCTGTCTGAGTTGAGCCGGCAACAGGATCCGGAATCTGGTGTTCAGAGCAGATCGTCGGCTCAGCTCCCCCCAAATCTAGTTTACTCGATTGTACTCCAGCTTGGACGACGCAAAAGGCAGTTCTGGTTAGCTTCAGTCCGCCACTTGTGGGACCGATGATCCGACCCCTCATTAATACCTAAACAGACCGTGTCAGCGGGGAGCTGTAAGCTTCTCCGCATCTGCAGGGAGCGGGGAGCAAGCTCTTCCGTGCTACAAAGGAGAAGAGTTCACAGATCTCATTCGTCGGGGCGGTTCTCGTGTTGAATGTGACAGTTTCACATCAATCAACTGGTTTGGCAATGTTGAGCTTCTTGCAGCTTCGGATGAAACATTCCAGTCTCCTCAATCTTATGCTGGCGATTTGATTGCTGCGAATCGTTGATGTTGTTGAGACTGTTGCAGCAGCGAGTGAGCATGCGGCGACAGCCGCTAGACAAAATGTACTTTGTAGATATCTTGATTCTGGTAATTGGTATTCCTTTACAAAGTGCGTCTACAATGTCTGGTACTGACGTGGAAGTAAACCGGAGATATCTGCTACAAAGGTTGGATCAATACTTGGACACTCTTCAGTAAAGTGCAAGGCAACTTTGCCCTTCCACCTTCGTAGATCTAAACCCGCACCTTGTTTGCTCTTCAGCGAGCTGAAAGTAGAGAATGGCGGTAAAGTACTCGGCCCTATTCATTGATTGGTGGTATCATGTCTTACAGGTTGACAAGACCTTGATCATCGGCGGGATGCCTCCATCAAGGTATATCTAGAGCTGTCATTCGCCCTGCTTAGTCTGTCCTGAAGAAGTCCACCATGCAGTATAGGACATTAAGGGACGTGAACCCGGTTACTACTGCCGGCTCTGTAGGTACTCTTTCAAGTATACATGTTTCACCCGCTTTGGGTCGGCTCTTGAGGTGCTCCACACCGGTGTCCAAAGTCAGCCAGCCACAGAGTCCTGCAGGTCTCAGTACTGAGGCGTATAGCAACACAATAACGCTTGGGCGGTGCAACGTCACACTGTTCTGGAGCTGACAATAATAGGCCTTAAATGGGTGTTGGAAATAAGTAGGAAAACGACTGAAAGTCGAATGCCGAGGCTAAGCATAGAATGATGCACATAGTAGGGAGCGGAGTGAAGAGTAGCCTCCATTGTTGGTTGCGCAAGATACTGAAACAAATGGATCTACCTGCGTTGATCTGAATCCTTTCTTTCTGGATCATACCCTTGTGAACCTAACCAGAAATTTTCGAGATTTAATACCCAGGCAGACCCTAGAGATACGTTCTAGAGAAAGATGACAAGCAAAAATCGGTGAGTAGTATACCGATATTCATGGCGGAATGAAGAGGGCCAGACAAGCCAGGTTGTGCTGATGTGTTGAGGATTCGGTCTATGATTTGCCTGGCGGAGCTATATGATGTAATGATCTGCGGAACTACAGAGCAACGCTTGGTTTATTACACTATCTAGTCGTTTGACTCCGCGACAGTGATGACATAAGTACACAGACGAATGATATCCGTTAGAGAAGTGTTGTGGTTGAGCTGTGGCCCTGATCCAATCCCTCTTAGACCATCCCAAAGAGCGAAGAATGGGCCACCACACCTCAGCCACCAGTTAGGTAGAGTAGTGCGCGACATATCCAACCTCCATCATGCTACCCCATCCGTCTCGAGTAGAGTCGTTGGGATAACCAGGCTGATGATTGTTAGTCAAAGTCTTTGCGTCGAATACATCTATGCTTACCCAAGAGCCACCGACGGCTACGTTGAGGATGAAATAGAGGGGACTGCGGGCAAGGCTGTTCCACACTCTTTCGTTGTTGATTCGACTGCCAGAAACCTGGTGAAACTGAGCTCCGTCTCGGTACCAAGTAATAGTCTCTTGGGCCCAACTAGCCGGGCGACGGTCAATATCAACTCGCCAGGTGTGCCAGCTTTGATCAGGAATGCCGACAGTTTTACCAATACCGGTGCCCTCGTTGCAAATCCCACCAGGATAGACATCACAATGAATTGTTCCGTAGCCAGTCAGTTGACCGTTGATGCTCTCCATGATGTCTATCTCCCCGCAGGATGGCCAGCTGCCACCGTTGCGGAGAATGTTTCCAAGCATCCAGAAGGCGGGCCAGATTCCCTGTTTGTTGGAAATCGGGTTGTCACCGAATCGAATTACTGCCTCGGCTCTCGTGAATCTCCCAGCTTGAGGCGTAAAGACGTATTTGCTTTCGATGCGACCCGACGTCCAGCCCTTTTGAGCCGAGGCATCGCGATGTGGGACGAGCTGTACAGTATTACCCCCACTGCGTTGGACATTAGATGTCGAAGAGGTATATACTTCCAACTCGGCGTTGACATTTAGGTAACCGGTGATGATGTTCCACTTGCTGCCATCTGGGAGCGTTCCAGCTGATCCGGCAAAATTATCGTGCCAAACTAGGTTGAGACCATTGTAATGTGGAGCATCCCAAGCGAGAGATTTGCCCGCAAGGTAGAGAAGAGCGAGGACAGTTCTTTTGGAGAACATGATAAGGAGCTTGAGTTGATGAAAGCTGAATGGTCTAAAGGAGCGACAACGAAGATTAAAACGTATATACAAAAGCTATTCGATTGAAGAATGTCCTAAACACACTCTTTAGGGGCTGGATCGTAATATACATATATATAGACCCTGACCTCGGCCAATATCTGGCATTAGTGGCGATGCTGGACGGGAGCGGTAATAATGTGCCCCTGACACGGCCCCAGGCTTCAGACTAGGCACGAGGGGTCGCTGCAATATACCACGAGATGCAATCACGCTGCAAGGGTATTGCGGATGATCGCAAAATACTACTGGATGCAACCATGTTGCAGGGGTATTATTGGCGGATGATCGCAAAATGCCACGAGGTGTAATCTTGTCGCAAGGGTATTATTGCCGAATGATTGGGTTACTGTACACGTAAGGCTACGATAAACTCGCCCCATTGAGGAAGGGAGACGTCCGTTTAGGGTATTTCTCTCATTAGTTTATTCATGCAACATCCAAGATTACCTCGTAGTGAGTAGGAGACTACTCAGGAGAGACTGTGGCGGGATCGGGTTCCTGGGGGTAGCCACTTCCAGACATTGTGGCTAAGGGGTCAAGTTTCGAAGCATATGATTGCAATCAAATCCATGTCTGATATGTCAATTGAGCGCCTGCTGAGGACGTAGCCTGCTCCTGAGCATGAACAACGTGGTCAAGTGGGGAGTCAGGAGGAGACTAACTCGTCTTGTTCGGCCTCTGATTCCCACGAATGCACATCCTTTTTGGCGATTGTGAAACGTACAGGCTAGAATAGGCAGGTTGATTCTTCTTGGCTATGAAGCGGTTGTCGCAGATAAGAAGGAGAAGTGTGTGCATTTACTGGGTGACTGGTGGAAGCGTAACGACGAGTCACTCGGTTCATCTTAACTTGCACCATTTAAAAGGGCGCATGCACAGTACCATTGAAAGTGCTATTCATCTTGGATGCAATTCTCTTGACATTTTACAGCCAACCATCCGCTATTGCTGAAGTCGCCACATGTCAATACTGCCGCTAGTCCACGCATCATTCGGCGAAACCCCGATGTCACATCACACTTGATAGGCCGGCCTATTCCCCGACTAATGTGACCCAATAATTGGCACCTGGTATAACCTGCTTTTTTCATTGCTCATTATTGCAGTATTGCTTTCACACCAGGCCTCTTACCGGGAATTCACTGTCGGTTGTATCAAAGCTATTGGGAACAATACATCTGCTACGACGCCATCGATCCTGACTCATCAATCTAGATGAATCCAGTCTTCAGATTGAGATCTTAACAATGAAGCAAGTCTATAATAGAAGAAAGGAAAGGGAAAAGGGGGAAAAGGGTACCCGAGTCTTCGACTGGAAAGGGAGCTACGAACCGGCGTCTGAGTAGCATTAATTTGCCACCTTCAAGATCTCACATCACAATGAGTGCGAGGTGGGGAAATAATAGTAGCAGATGGAAGAGACGTGAGGCTTTTTTCTATTACCACTTGCCTCCAAGGCCGTATAACTGCGTAACTAAGGCATTCACAAAACTCATACAAAGGCCCCTTAGCAGTGATCACTCTTCCCGATACCTCCATTTTTGCAACCGTTCATGCAAAACGCTTTGTATCTGATGTCACCATTGGGACCTCCAATGCAGGTGAAAAGCGCGTCCGCGATATACGCCTTATTAAGGCATGTAGAACTTTGGCTGCGGATCATTTCGTTTGCAACCTAATCAAAGTAGTTGCCTTGGTAAAACAAGGATTTGTTTCTGTTGCAGTACATGGCATTATGCAGTCGGCAGTTCCACATACCGACGTCCATAAGGACAGCGCCACAGTAGTCAAGCTTCGGAGAAGAGTTCCTTGCTTCGCCGAATGCCGCGAGGCCGGCCACGAAGGCGAGAGGAAGGAGAGTGATCTTGACCATGGTGATAGACGGGAGGACACAGTAAGTTTGGGGGAAATGGTTTGAAACAGATGGAGGGTTATACTGCGTGATTCTTGCTCAGGGGGAGAGGATCGAGGGGGACCTGAGGTCTATATAAGCTTGCATTTAGCTTTGGTAATAAGCTTGCATCAAGTCCCTTCAGGGGTACAAGCCACAAATTCACCCTTCAAGTTCCAGACTTCAAAAGCCCCGGATCTCGGCCCAAACTTGTTAGGTTCGGTAGTTTACTGATTTTGGTGGTCTTCAACCGCAGACCAATATGCGCCACCTCCGTCTCAGCACGGAAAACGGTGTCGGATGTATGTTCTCCCATTTTTATTCAAGATCTCCAAAACGCGGGTATTTACAATCTCTAATAGGCTATTCGGTGCAATAAACCAGCCTTCAGCAGCATCGGCTGAACCAGGTGATCTTATCGAAGGTGTTCTGTAAGGTGGCTGAGGCAAACTAACCGCTGATGGCGCCCTTATTGATAGTGGAGATTGAAAGACGTCCATTTAGCCTATGCAGAGGGGTTTGGGTTTGACTGGACGTCAAGTGGCTAAAAAGGCAGGAAGCCTTTGAATGAATTGTCGGCGAATAGTAATTAAGGCTTGGGTGTCATAGTGGCCTTTCTAGCTAAGCAGAAGGAGGAAGAGGGGGTGCGAGAGCCTTTTATAGCAGACCAGATCCAAATAATATTGTTGCCTGAGCTTTTAGCGGTGACATGTCAAATTTGTCGTTCTTGTACGACAATCCTCTGTGAACTCGCTCACCGCCGCCGAACCAGTTGCATCTTGTTATGCTATCGCCCGAGCTTTGAGCAGGCTAGGTACGAGGGCGATACATAAGTATTCAAGGCTTGGTCTAATACACATCACTGCATTCAGTGAGAGATTAACACCATCAAAATCATCGTTCCGGTATTCATCTTCTCGATCTAATCAACCCCTCTCATACATTGCAATCCATTTTCCAGCACGGAGCACGACGAAAAGAAAGAGCCCCTGCTGAAGTTCAATTCCTGGGAGGACAGCGGGGGAGTTAAGTTCTCCGAGCTCAAAGAGCGACTAAATATCCAGAGTATGCGTAAAGCATGTTCTCGATGTTCTCCAAGTGGCCACGGTCGAGTCCCTCGCTTCTGATCTACCACCAGAAGTTGACGACCATACCACGGTGATCAGGCTTCTTCAGAGAAGATTCGATACTGGATAAAAAAGCCTGCAAGATCTTCAACTTGGTCTATCTTGGCTGGAGGGACATGTCGGCCTCGGCGATAAGGGGAAGGATCAGTGCAGTAGAATACACGCCAAACCTCTTGCTGTGCACTCAAAGATCCAGGCCTTGGACTCTCTCTACAGGAGCAAGCTACGTTTTGCAGATGACGACCATTTTGTGTGAATAGCAAGCTTTATTGCTTCTGTTCCAAGCTTTACTTCTCTCCTCATCCTTCAAGCCCGGTAGAGCCTGATTCATATAAATAGTACATTTACACTGGACATGCTGCACTCACCGAAGAACTCAATGGCTCAATATATGTTTAATAAAGGAATATCATTAAACCCGCCATTCAAGTTCTCCGAGCCACAGGTTTGTAGTTACTGAGAGCCAGGCATGTTCCTGCATTCATCATCTAAACTCTATTATCGGGGTAGCTTACCTGAAGGCTTAATCTACAGGCTTAAACATCACGTGCGTAGTTTGCGGGCACGGCTTAACACTTGCTGATATGCGGGGCTTTGTTATTGTGCTTATTCTCAGCACTGCATCTCTGGATTTACATCCTCCGTCTCTCAACGGGCTCATCCAAGTTGCTCATTTACCCTCTCTCCAATACCACACCTCACAATGGGCTACATCGAGATCATCTGCCAGATCTGCGGCGTCAGTTTCAACATTGGTCGTTTCCGCACAGACAAGGAGCCCCGCAGCGCGGCTTGGTCCAACACTGGCGATTGTGTTGGACCTTTCGTCAAGTTCTTAAGCCTGATCGACCCTGAGTGCACCCAAAAGTCGGGCTGCTTTCTCGTTGATAGGGGAGAGATGGAAGAGTCCGACTCTGAGACGGGGTTCTCGGAGCCTGTCAAGATCTTCCCCGACGATGAAGAAGCAGTTGTCTCTGCCGTCGAAGCAGCGGGTGACCTGGAACATGTTGCTGGGAAACACTGCAAGTTGCCCGACGCTTATAATGGACACCGCATCTCAGCCCAGGCCATGAGAGGCTGTAACACCCTTCAATGCTTTGTGCGTAGACCGAAGGAGTGGACATCAGAACCGGACGACGAAGAGTTCGAGAATTTGGGAGACTTTTTCCTCAGTGGCTTGAGCGACCATATGCCCACTGGGGATTCAGACTCTCCTCACGTCTTTCCTCATCGTCATGGTTGCGATATACCTCCAGCTGTGAACCATATCTTCAGGCCGGGAGGAGAATATGCCATGCCTTTTCATCCTACATGTCTCGAGGTCTACAAGAGGGCCTCGCTGTTTCGGTATGGTGTTTGTCGATATTGACTGCTTAACACAGTGGTGGGGACTTGGCGTCTTCGACAACTTTCCTCGACATCCTGCCGTGAAAGCTGCTCAGAATCAGTGGTGGCAGCATTATCCTGGAGGCGAATTTCTTACAGCCAACCCATGTTTTGTTCCCGGTTTGGAGTCTATTCTTTCCTCAGCACAACGCTCGAATGAATCTGACTTCATTGACTCTGAAGTAGGTGGCGGCGATGCTTTAATAAGCTCAGACAATGCAGACGTGTTTTCAAAGCTTCCGAGCGAGATCAAATTGATCCTCTTGTTAGACTTGGGCTCTAAGGATATTGCAAACCTCAGGCTTGCATCGCGTACTTTTCAATCACTGCCTCAATGTTTGTTTTATACCTTGACATTGCGGGAGACCCCGTGGCTCTTTGAAGCTTGGTCACCGCTGCCACTCTCCTTCTGGGTAACCACAACAGCGTCCGAGCTGCAGAAGGAAGAGAAGAGTCTAGCCGAGCAAAGAGCTAAGCTAGAGAAAAAACTTGCATCCATTCAGGACGCAGCTCGTCATGCCGATAGCCCCGACCACAACGACACGACAATTGAAGCAGTCGAGAAGCAGATCGCCGAGTGTCGAACCGGATCAGATGCACCCCGACCCACGACATCAGTGCCCCTATTAGATCGCAGCGGAACAGATTGGTATCGCCTACAAACCGAACTCACACGTAACCACGAGTCACTGCTAGGGTTGCGCAACAGGCGTAGAATTTGGGAAGACTGCCAAGCGATTCTCAACCGCGTGGATCAGTATCGAGAGGAGGGAAAGATTCACCCCTGGCGAGCAGTGGATGCTGCAGAGACGTCGCGGCGGGGGCAGGAAAGGAGAATGTAGTGGAATAAGTCATGGAAAAGGCATTGCAATGCTAGACAACCTGGTGAGCGGCACTGGGACGGCTTAGCATGAAGGAGGACGGCAACCTCAAGTATCTACCCGTTTGCTCACTTGTAATCATCCTAATAGTACACATGTAAACTCGCTGCTTGCACGAAACATTCTGACCAAATTAGTATTGCAGCTTTGGCATCGCTGTTACTCTAACTCTGATTGCCACAACGCAGTACAATATTCCCCTTAGTCTATTTAGGACGAAGACTCGGGGGCACCAGGATCCACGTCTCCGAACTTGGTGCCAATAGCAATCTCATCGTACCAAATCTGACGGAACCCCTGGTTGCCCTCCATATGCTTATCATCGTGCCAGGCATTTGCATACAATCCAATTCGGAACTGAAAGGTGCTGTCATCGTTGATGGTTGTCTTTCGGTTGTGCTCATCCAGCACCTTCTTGCCATCAAACCAGATCTTGTAGAAGCCAGAGTTGTCACTCTTCCACGAAGCCTGGATAATGACCTTGTGCCACTGGCCAGCGCTGACCTTGGCCAAGTTGGGGAAAGTCTTGATATCCCGGCTGCAGTCTGGCTCTCGATATTCCCCACTGACGACACGGGATACCAACTGGTCACCCTGGAGCCAGACCATGGATGAAGGCATCCAGTCGTCGCCACCGCAGCTGGCACCGTTGCGGTTGGCGATGAACTGGGCAAGGTTGTAAGACTGAGACTGGAACTCCCATTTTTCCGACAGACGGAACGTGAAGCCGTAAAAGAGCTCGTCGCCGCGCTTGTAGCCGTTGTTGTGGTCGACCTCGGAGTGATATCGGCCCTGGTAGCCAGGTGTGTAGGTCTGTGTCATCTTGAGAGCATTGCCTCCCTTGTACGCGACGTTGGTGACGGCTTCGACGGTGCCCTTGTTTTCCTTGCGGACAAAGTCCCAGCCGTTGAGATTACCTGGGTTGTAGAACCTGCGGTCGGCAGAAGCCGAGAGAGGGAAGAGTGCCATGCAGGCTGCGATGATGGTACTGATTGCTTTCATGATGAGGGCGACTTGCTCGGGAACAGATCTCCTACGCTGGGATTGGATGGGGCAGTTCAAATGGTATAAAGGAGATGAGAAACGTCCCAGAACTAGAGTCTTGAAATAACGGCGGTTAACGGGTGGTGTCTCAAGGCTTGATCATGGGGCCTGTTGCTGAGTATATAAGAGCTTCCTACGAGCTGGTAATTACCGGATAGACCGGCTTACCACCTGTCACATGCAATATTCCGAGGGATTAACTTCTAAAGCCTCACGAATAGAGGAGCATAACCTTGGCTTTGGAATGTTTCAGCTCGATCAGGCAGATCTTGCCCCATGCGTAGGTTACATTTACACGTAACGCCAAGATGCTACGAAGGGAGATTCATGCGGTGCAGTATCACTTGTCATCATGATCCCGGGGCAAAGAGCTTATGCCAGAGCAATTTCCGCACGGAGTCTCATGAGCCCTGCGGGTCTCTAAGTAGGGCACCCGCAATGTGTTTTGACGACTTGTGGTACTTGCTGCACCATGATGGTCTCCGACGTATGAGAAATTTGTAGTTCTTTACGCATTGCCAAACTGGGCGAGGTAACAATGAGGGGACACCCGCGAAGCGGCCCCGCCAGTGAAGAGAAGATCACGTTGGTGTGTTTAATGAGAAAGATTTATTGTCTGCTACGCCAGATATGGCCAGTGGCGGACTTAAAAAGATGGATTTCACCTGCCTGCTAAGCACGACTAACCGAAACCCGAAGGTGACATCGAAAAGGGCCGAAATATGCAAGTCGACCCTTGCTGTTGAGAAAGGAAACGAAGAGGAGACACATGTAAGCGACTTCTTATCTTCTCTGTAAAGCAGCTAATTTCTCCTTGAATCAGTCGAGGTTTTATGGGCAAGTACAGGGTTTAAGTGTGTGCGTTTACCGAATGATTGACGCAGCTAATGTAGGTTCAGACACGGGATGTCGATCTGATCTTCTTTATTACAACCTCACCCCATTATTTTTACTTTTAGGGCTGAGATTCCAATCATGCTGGTTTAACCCGGGCAAATTTCCTGCGTTTCATAGCAGTCTAAAACACAACTAACCATGTGCCTGGACTTGCTCCTTTTCATCAGAACAGACGATCAACAAGGTGTCCTACAGCGTGTGAAGCGGCCAATGGTAGATTCCCTTCCTGATGAGGCTTCTAACACCTGGAATAGATTATATTTAAGGTAGCAAGTACGAAACATCAAACAAGCTACTCCGTAGTAAAAATTCCATGGGGTGCGGGACCCCGTTCGTCATGCAACTACGCTGCAAGGATCGGCCGCTGCAGAGAATGCTCACATGGAACACCTCGAATTCTTCCACCAGTATATTGTAAGGGGTCTCTAATGTGGATTCGAGACTGGTTCTTGGATTGGTAGCAGTGAGTGGCACCGAATCCTTTGCGAACCCAATTCAACGTGCCCGCCACGGCTGATTATCGCGATAACAGTTGCTTGCATTCCTGCCTTTCATGGAGTTTTCCCGGATACTTTTACTAGTATTTGTAGGCTTGAGGGAAAGATCTGAAAACTTCAGACTTGACGTTGAACGAATAAAAGCTGTGAAGGAGCGTCACCAAAGAATCATACAGTTGATGGATCATGCTGCACAATGCGGAGATAGGCCAATGAACGAGTAAACTCACTCAAGTAGAGAAAAGGAGACGATTAGGCTGGATTGACGAGGCAGATGACTGCAGCCTCCAAAATGACACCCAACACCATGCACAGCTCACTCTCTACGTCGCTACCCCAAACACAGTCCTGCAAGTTCTAGATTACCTCGCCGAGCCATCACCGCTGAGTCTGCGACGCCAGCAGCCTTTCAAAGCCTGTACCTTGAGGCCTCTGGCGAATGAGTCGCCAGATCGCTTTGCTCAGATTGTGCAGTCCGAGCATCTCCATGGGCTGGCGCAAGAGCTTAACTGCGACATATGAACCAGCCTTGACTTTGAATACCGCCAGAACGAAGATTATCAGCTCCCGGCTGCCCTCTTGTCTGTCCTGCCACTGCTGCGTTACTTGCCAAACGTGAAGACATTTCGCCTACGCTTCAGTCGAGAATACGGCATGTCAGACCATCCAGTGGACTTTGAGGGGACATGCGACTTTCCTTATAGTTCTGGATACTGTCTTCCAATGTTCGGAACGTGATCTATCAAACAGAGGAAAAATCTCGGCAAAAGTCCAGGGTACAAAGTGAACTACAAGAAGGGGGATATCCCTTTTAAACCAACAATTCCTATTAGCCTTGGGTCCCTCACCGTGTAAGATCTTGCCGATTTCAAGGTTTGCCTTATTCAGTATAGCCTCTAAAATCCCAATATCTCAAACCCACCTAATTGTTTTTTATGTTGACACTGGTCTATCACTCAGAGTCCGAAGCAAACGCCAGTTTTTCAATTATCCAATTTCAACAGCCAAAATATACAACTGGTAAAACAGTTTTGCTTCAAGGGCTACCGAGAATAGCGCATTAAAAGACATAAGAGTGTTACAGGCCCTACCGGGACTTTGTTAATAGTAGAATATAGTGGTTTCACGATCTTCATGCATGTGATGATCCATGATTACTGTTGGTTCCTAGTGTCAATCCTGAGCAAGGTGTAAGTTTCTTCTCAGCCTTGGGTATAGGAAATAACGTACCAATTTCTTGCTTGTACCCAAATAGCGTCACAATCCATTTCTCAAGAACGAAACCTCCCTCAGCAGAGCAATAATCGGCGAGCACTTGGAGCGGTTTCTCAAACCCTTCATTTACGTCGCTTCTAGCATACGGGAAGCCGATGCTGCAGCACAAGTTGGCGCGATCGTACAGCTTCTGCGTCGAATAGAAGTGCCTGGAACCGCCACAAACGCACTCAGTGTAGAGCACTAGAGATATGCCATTCTCTGAACAGACACAGCCATAACTCCAACAACTCAAACGACCAAGGACATCGGCAATGCAGGTTTGCGCACACTGTGGTAGAGCGTTGAAGGAGGAAGTGTTCTGGGCCAATGACCACTGTTCGCCAGAATTAACGGCCGCCGTGACAGATATCAAGATGAGGAGAAAGAGACCGGCAAGGTGCAGCAAAGGTCGATGCTGTGATAGGGAGGATAAGAGAACAAGTATGGTTTTAATATAGGTACTGACACAGGGCGAGAAGAAACTCCCTTGGGAAAGATATACCCCAGTTGATCTTCAGAGAAAGTAGCCTTTGAGTATCGGGTTTTAGCTCTTATAGCGTTACCTGCTATTATAACTACTCTCAACGTCGTATGGAGTTGTCACCGCGCACCGCGGTCTCCACCATGCCCATGCGGGCATTGCAGACTGGCTTTACCGCATCTGTGCTGCAGGGTTTATTGCTGTAAACTTTGTCGATGGTGCGCAGTAGGTGCCAATACGACGCAAACCAGGGTCTAGACAAACGGCAGACGAGTGAGACCTGTTCTCGTACAGCCAGATGAAGGAGTAGAAAGTTATAAGACACGTACAGAAGGAAAGCGTGGTTATAGACCCAGGGCACAAACGAAAAGGAATTAGAAACTAGTAGGGAAAAGACTCATCAAGGGGACTTGAATCGTGCTCTACTGCCATGATAAAGTTTCAGGTCAAGGTGCGGCTCAAGTGGTCCCATTTTGTTCATGAAGAAATGGGTTGCCACGATGGCAGTCGGAAGTCTGACGCTGCATGGCTGTCCTGATAAGTTCCTCCAATTCTCTCAACTCGTCTCCTTTTCGCGGTATTCTTGGTCGAACCTTGCATTGCGATAAGGAGAGAGCTTCAAGTACACTGCACCAAACGAATACAAACAGGGTGGATTTGCTAACATGACCCAACTCGGACGAATAGGATTAGTGGTATATTAGCACCAGACACCTCTCTGTCACACTTCTTGTCGACGGGGAGTTGTTCCCGGCTCCTGTAAGGAGCGACATGGATGTTAGCGTACCTCGATGCCGCAGATGGCTCACAGTTTTGCGTCAACACGCCATAGCAAGTTCCCGACGAAGGCACAGGGACCGGCGAGTGTTCCCTCGTATCCAACGGTGAGATAGAGTCAGTAGAATATGCACCTGAATATGAATAATATGTGACGAAAACTTTGAACTAGAGTGCGTTACTCGCAGCTTATAGACGTCCAGTAGTGACAGCATGGAATACAAAGAGCATCTGTGGATCAAGGTACAGTATCTAGTTCAAGTGGCTACCTAGGTTTGTGCATGTCTAAAAGGCGGACTATATCCGTAGAGTGCCATCAATCAGTGATTGACTTTGGCTATGACGGTTGGTGGATGCCAAGCCACGTGAAACGGAGCTATTGCTCAGTTCCATGATGGATGGAAGACTGACTTGAGACGGCAGACGCGAGTCATTCTCGGCGAATCAGAAAACAGTTTGTACAGTCTAGGGAAGAGTTTTGGGTTTGTGGCATTAGAGTACGTAGAGGTGGCGTTGACCCCGGCTGGGCAAGGATGAAGATCGAGTCTCGTTTGTTGGCCCGCTGGCCCGAGCCTGCTGCCGCAGGGAGAATGGATGTTATTCTGTGGTTATCTTGTCTATCCGTACAAGCTCGTATTTTCTTTTGCCTGATATGCTCGGGAGTCGACCATGTTTTTTCTAATCTGACAAAGGTGCTGAGAGTGCTGATATCTCATGGCGAGTCCACCGGTTTGACATTTATCCCCGCTGCGGCATGTACAGTACAGTACAGTACAGCTCAACGTCTCGGCGTCCAATGAGCATTCTGAAAGCTATCTAGAAGCTTTCGGGAAAGCTATCTGAAAAGCAGGTGTACACTTTAATCTTTAGATAGCGGTGACTCGAGGGCCCGATCTGGCATCCCTTATCGGCGGGGGATGACAATTAATTAATCTAGCATCGATAACAACCATGTGCTGGGCAAACTCTATCGCCGACCGCTAAATGAGGATCACCTAGGTACAGTAGCCTCCATGGGTCCGACGGGGCCCGACGGTTGGTTTTCACTGGCTTTACAGTGGATGGAGGGCTTGGCCCCAGCCACCTCACAGTGGGTGGGCGCCCAGACCCCACGCGGTTGGGCGACCGGACGGCGGCGCCAAGGCTAACGCGCAACGGCTACGATACCCACTGAATCCCCCAAGTTCGCTGATCCGCTGATCCGGGCTCGCGAGCATCCATGGCTTCAAGTCAGTCAGCATTCTAAATTAAATGTCAAGGCTGATGAGTTACTGTAGGTGAGTAAGGTACTGTAGACAAGACGAACATGCCAACCGAGAATCCATGTCCCATCGCACATGCAACTCGATCCAGGGACGGTGTGGTCCATGTCTCATTCAGTGCCTGAATAGCTGCGTCCTCGCCCTGCTAGTCCCTGTGTCACCCATGTCCTGATAGCCTGACTCGACCCGCCAGTGGCAAAAGCCCTCTGGAGAACCCTGGTCCCCCCCATCATCACGAGGCCTGAGTTGGATAAAATCAAATCCCTCCCCCATTGTCGCCCCTCTTTTTTCCCCAGGTTTCATTCACTCCTGGGCTCTCGGGTTGCTTCAGATCCATCTCTTCTCCACACGCTGCCGTTGCCGCTGCCGCTGCTACTGCTACCTCAGCTCAGATGCCAATGTCTCCCCTCGGCGTACTCTCGTCGCATCCTCAATCATGACGGGGCTGGTTGCGAATGTCTGGGCAGCAACCGTCATTCCAGTGCCCGCTTCCACCGTCGCCCTCGTCCTGCGGCTCAAGGCACGGCGCATGACAGTCATGCGCATTGGCTGTGACGATTACCTTGCTATCGCTGCTTGGGTAAGACAGGATGCGCCCTTCCCTTCCCTTTGCTTCCCAATTCCGGCCGACCTGGCTCACCCGCTGTTTCAACCATAGGTCTTTGCCGTCGGTTACGCCGCCAACCTCGTCGTGTGGGCGACGTGCTTCAAGCTTGGCCAGAGGATCGCATCCTACGACGACGAGCGCATCGAGTATTACCATGAAAAGTCTCGCCAGGTCCTCTGGGCCAGCGAGTTTCTGTATTCCTGGTCCATCGCCCTCTCCAAGCTGGCCGTCCTCTCCTTCTACCGCCGCGTCTTCCACGTCTCGTCCATCCGCATCCCCATCATCGTCCTCATGGTCATGTGCTGCATCTGGATCACCCTGCGCACTTTCATGTCCCTCCTCCACTGCCTCCCTGTCAACGCCATCTGGGACAAGTCCATTACCGACGCGCGCTGTCTTGGCCACCTCGCAAGGTACTATATGGGAACAGATTTGACTCACTCCTTGCTGGACTTTGTCATCCTGGCTCTCCCCATATTTGAGGTTGTGAGGATGAAACTCCCTTCTGGCCAGAAGATCGCTGTCGTTGGTCTCTTTGCTGCTGGATTCTTGTACGTCCTCGACATGGCCTTCCTGCTACTGCTACTTCAACAGCCTGCTTACTCTGCAACTTAGCGTTGGAATTGCCTCAATATTTCAAATCATCGAATCGCAGCGATATCATCCGGGCTCCAGAGAGTTGCCATACGAGATGGCTCTGGCAATGGTCTGGGCAAATGTAGAGTGTCATCTGGCTGTTTTTACAAGTAACCGACCCCCCTTCGCATCATCGCCATCGAAGCCCGCTAACCGCTCTACTCAAGGTTGTCTCGTGCTACTCCGACCCATCTTCCGCAAATTCATCCCAGGCCTGTCCTCGGGACACAGCTACGCCGCCAGCCGGCCCAGCATTGCCTTTGAGCCTCCGATGCGTTTCAGACGCGCACACACGAGTCCGGGGGACGAGGAGCAGAGTCCCGACTCGACCCGTGGGTTTACCCAACAGGAGTACGACGCGGTCAGCTTACCAGGGTGTAAAGACAATAATGGCAGTCCAGTACAGGGCTACGTTCATCATCAAGAGTATCGCATGTCTAGTCTACCAGGGTCACAAGGCAATGATTCAAGGTGCTCGCAAGATAGTATTTGTTGATGTGACGTGGTCGTGGCTCTTAATGAAATGATAATCTAATCTGATCAAGGTTCATTCGAGGTTCAGCTCTGATGCGTCTCCAGCTCAGGATACTCCGGAAGCCCCTAACCCGCCGTCCTCTGATCCATTCCAGCACCCGGGTCGAACCGATGCAACCTCCTTGCAGGTGCCGTGAGTCTAGAGAGTCGAGGCACAGCATAAGTCTGGGCGTTCTTGAACCACTTCCATCGGCACCTGTTGTTCCCAAGCTTGGATGTGCGGAGAGAGGGCTCGATGAGGATGATGCTAGCGCCGATGGGTGACAGCCAGTGGGTGGGCCAGAGCTGGTCCTGCAACCCCGCCACCAACAATGAGGCCCGACGTTCAGGGGCCACCATATTGAAGGGTGCTGCTAGAGACTGAGACTATTACAGCGTATCCGGTAACTGGATGCCAAGAGAAAACGCACGGGTTCCTCTAGCCCAATTCATGTCATGATTGCGGATTAGACTCAGCCTTATGGCTCTCTTGTAGTATCAAGTGACGGACTTTGCTCCAGCGCCGATCGAATTGTCGCACTGGGTGTAAGAGAGGTAGCCGGCAGCACACAGAGGCTGTCGTCTATGTATTGGACAGGTTCTGCAGCACATTGTCCATCTCTGTCTTTCAGCTCACAGCCACAGGGTGGCAGGCAGGCAGGCAGGCTTCTAGAAAACATCCATCTCTTGTCTCACTCCAATCTGCCAATGCGGGGATTTCGGGCCGCGCCACCATCCGAGTCAACTGATTCACCGGGGGGGTTGAGATGCTGGCAAATGTCAGCCACACGAATGTACTGTATCAGGACCGTGCTCAATAATGCAGCCCTTCCATTCCTTTATCTGTCAACGTCCAGACTCTGGCCGGGCGGTGGCTTGAGCGGAGCCATGGCCCATGGGACGCCACGCACCACAGCTGAACAGCTCAGACAGCAGGCTAGCGGATGTCGGCAGCACCAACCACTGCCAGCCAGAGGAGGCAAGATGATCGATCGGCATCTCGGCACGTCATGGCCAGGCTGAGGACTCTTCTCACCTTCTGTGCCGCCTTGTCACATCTCATGACAATCAACATGACGCAATTCGCACAACCAGCACCATCGCACAGCCTCTCGGGCGGGCACTATGGGTCGTTTATCCCCCCATAGCCCCCTAATCAGCCTCAGCAGCGCACCATGGGACTTTTATCAGGAAGGTCTCTGTTGTTCTACAAGATGAATTTAAACCCTACTCTTGCACTGCACATTCAACCATCATAGTCGCAACATGTGAAAAAGGCATTCATGCAATTTCTGTCTGTCAACCACAGAAACGAAAACAGTTCGCCTTGATCGTCGCCTCAATGTCAGCTCCCCCAGCCTACGAGGTAGTGGACGCCTCGGCCTCGGCCCCGGCCCCGCCAGACGCCGACTTCACGGCCCCATTCGCAAACCTCCAACTTGACCCGTCACCTCACGATCCAGACCCAGATACTTGTCTGGCCCACCTGAAGCTTCTGTTCGCCTTCCAGAGCCTGAAAGAGGATGTCGGATACACCGATGGCCTGTGGGGGATTTGGGACAGCCGCGCTGATGGGAACATGGTCGTGACGGATCATGGCGAGGTTCAAGAGCATTCCTACGCTGGCGGCCATGTCCCCGATGTTAAGGAGAAGCAGAAAGTCCTCAGCAAGATCCGTGAGAAGCGGTGGGCTGTCTTTGTCGCACGTGCCGTTGATCGCTATGAAGCTTGGTGGTATTCCTTGAAAGGCGAGCCACCTCTAACCGAGAGCCACATGGACGTGAAAAACTCCCCTGCCTACGAATGCTTTCCCTCGATACAGGAGCCGAGTTACTGGGAGAAGCAATCTCTTCCGCCTCTAGGTGTGCCAACTGTCCTGGTCATCCTTTCTTCTACTAATTCTGTCTCTGCAAGATGTTTTGATGGTATTCCATTCTCACCTGCTCAATCCCTACAATTTCCTCGAAGATTGTATGCGGAGAGGATATCGCCAATTCTGGCAAAGTGGCTTGCCGTGGCACCTTGTCAATGCTGCAGTCGATGCATCCTTCAGCTACAACGTCTCGGACGACGACAAAGCGAGATGGGTTGCGCAGACAGGCCGCCAGTGGGAAAACGCACTTGACCCTCTCGCCAAGTCCCTGAACTGCCCCGTGTGTAGCAAGCCGCTTGAAATTCCCTGGACGACATCTGGCCTTGACGAAAACCCAAAGACTTCAGAGCGACCGGGTCTGGTCGGATCTGGCTACGGAGACGGCAAGCTTGACTTCCGTTGCTCCAAATATGCGACTCGCATCACCAAAGAACTCCTCAGCGTAGCCAAATTCTGCCAGGACTCGCGAGATCTTCTGGTCAAGGGCCATCCCATGCCCGGCACGATCCTCAAGCCCGCCACCGGGAAGCCTGAGCGGTGGACCGTGTTAAGCAACGGGCTATGGAACTACCAAACCTTTCCAAACCGCATGATCCAGCTCGTGCTACGGATCCAGATCCAGGACCTGCTAAAGTCTCCGGACCCTGACAGCCCGCCCACCATGGAGACTGTCCGCAAGATGATAGAGGACGATGTCATGCTCAGGCAAACTGCTCTTCAGAGGATCCACGGCGTTTTGACGACGCGGAAAATGGGCGTGCCCCCTGTTGCTCGTGTTTGCGTACGCAAGATGATGTCTCGATACTGGGAAAACTTCAGCCCTTTCGCCCTCGACCTCGGCGGCGCTGTCGTGCGTCAGAGCATCTTTTCCGAAAAGATGTGCAAGATCGACTGGCTACACTCACCCACTGCGCGCGAGACGATGGGCAGGCTTTGTACAAAGTACAAGCGGTTCATCGCCATCATGGCTGAGAATGAGAAGAAAATTGCTGTACCCACCTTGGACGTTGACCTAGCGTGGCACAGTCATCAGCTTTCGCCTTTTGCGTATTACAATTTCACCGTTCGTGCCGCATCCAGGTACATTCGGCATGATGATAAGATTGAGGACGGCAAGCTGAGTGAGGGATTTGAGTGGACGAGCAAGGTCTATCAGGAGCTCTATGGGGAGGTGTACTCTGAATGCACCTGTTGGTACTGTGAATCAGTGAGGACGGCGCACATATCCTCAGTTGGAAAGGTTCTCAAACTGTCCAAGAACGAAAAGGGTAACACCAGATCTTCCTTACTTGGAGCTCAGTGGCTGACAACCAATCTAGTGGCGGAAAACTTCTACGACTCTGGGGCTGCAAATCTTTGCCCGCCTGACAACTCAGCCCACATCTCGTCTCACAACGCCGTCAGAGCTCCCGATGATATTAACCTTGCCACCAACCATATGCAGAAAGTACAGAACCATCTTCGCCAGCTGCATCAGAGTCGTCTCGAAGACAACTACCAGAAAGCATGCAAACGCGCCGAGAAGAAAGGCCGCAAATTGCCGCCAAAGGACCAGTACTACGATCACTGGGGCTACAGCTACTACAGTAAGTTTCACTATGACAAGCATGCTCGCGACAGAAGCTGACGTGACAACGTAGTGTATGGACCGTGGGTGTATCCTGTTTACTTCACGCCCGGTATGTACTATGCCTACCCGGGCTATATAGCGGCTCCTGGGGCGAGCTGTGCTGCTGGTAGCTGTGGAGGATCTGTCGCTGCTGGAGCATGTAGTGCTGGAGGAGGGGGTTGCGGAGGCGGCGGTGGTGGTTGTGCCGGCGGCGGAGGAGAAGGAGGAGGAG
>JAAVUK010000378.1:0-103927 GCA_014899095.1 Fusarium buxicola
ACCTAATAGTACTTCATAATTGGAAGATATTTTTATAAACCTTCATTTGAGAGACGAAGCCTCACAAGAAACTCTCCAAGAGCCTGTGCCTCCGGTAACTAGGAGCCAATTCAAAAGGCACATCACATGATAGGTCATGTGGACCCCATCCACGCACGTGACCAACCAGGCAAACGCAGTGCTTTCCGACTTTCACTCACCGCACCAGCAACAAAACAGGATTCATCTCTCGTGGCCTCAAATCACCGACTCCTCGACCTAGAGAAAGCAGACTCGTATTTACCTTTGAAGGTGGATGCGTTGATCGACAAGTCGTCAAGAGAAACATCGCCTGCCCAACCAATATCGAGAGCCACCGCCGGCTCCACTTCAAATCTCGAGAGATCGCCGACGTTGCTGTTGTACCTGCGAGCACGGCATTACAAGTCAAGAGTTCACAATCTCATGAAATTACACCATCTGCAAAAGGACCGCTGCTTCTAGTAGAGGATAGGGTCTTGATTGGGGATGAATTTCAAGGGGTGATGGTGAGGAGGAGTGCTCGGATGGTTATGTACGACCAACTTGCCAGCAGCCCAGCAAGTGTATGGATGGAATTTTACTATAAGGAAACACGAAATAATGCCGAGTTCCAGTTTCCTTGTAGAGTACATTGGGCTCTAGAATAGTAGAAACATACCAAGGCATAATAATCCTTTTCAGCCAAGTGCAGATCATTGACCTTCAATTTCCAACATCCAGGCTAAATTACGATGTACGAATGTTATAGACTCATCTGATTTGCCATGACGCTACGAGAACAGGCTCAACAAGCTTCTAATACTTTGACTTGAGTCTCTACTATCTGTTGCCCTGCCCTTTGTGGCTGTTTTGCACAGCACGACTGGCCAGGTAAAACGAGTCTGCCCATAGCCAAATTTGAGACTTGGAGTCTTTTTGCAATGTATTATCCATAATGATCACACCTGCTGCTCAAGACTACGAGAGGCTCCCGGACAGCCCTCCCAGTCACTCACGCAGCCGCCTTTCTTCAGCTGTGCGGCAAATGGATGGCACGTATAGAAACCGAGTAACACAGGTTCTCTCTCGGTCCTGAGCATGACGTCTAAGGTATTTAGGTCGTTTTGCGCCAGTCCAAAACAGTAGAGATGTGCATGACCAGGCTTGGTGGCCTCGATATAGTCATCACATTGTTACGGGTCGGACGATGATGGGTCGTTTGCGCGTTCAAGCAGAGTGGCTCGATACTTGATCAGCATGAGTCCTGTGATGCGACCATCGCTGCTCAGGATGTAGCTGAGCGACCGCCCCAGAGCAGGGTTGAGGTGTTCACGAAGAGCCTCATTGATTTTGGCTTCGAGCGAGAGCCTTTGTACAATACCATCTTTCTGCTCAAGCGTGTAGAGGTTGAGTTCAAGCACATTGACATAGACCTCTGGATTTAGACTCAAAAGATGGCGATGTTAAGTTTGAGACAAGTGTGTGATCAGCGTATAATTAGAACAAGGCGTTTTTAATATAGAAATGAGTAGCAATAGCCAACATAACTTCGTTATCCAAGAAGCACCTGATGTCTGTCTCTTTGTGCACCTCCGCCTACATAAGTCTACACGATCTTTCAAATGTACCAATACACACTAATCACTCAGATTTCGAAAAAGCCTCCCCTTTTGGTGCTTCTGCATCGAGGTTCCAGACTAACTTGTCAACCTTCCCGACAGAACTTCGCTCAAAGTGAAGCAGCCGAGCTTTCGTCCCTTAGTGAAACAGCCCATGACGAATGCGTGCTTCAGTCGAAGGTAGGAAAGAAAAACTGTCATAATGATGATGCAAAAGTGTGTGCGTCTGGCTTGGCTTGCCATTGATGATGAATTTGAGAGTGTCCCCGCCGGCCTCAAAGACTTCCAAGAAAAGGGCCCGAGTATCGTGCCAGTACTTTCCCACCAGGTCAGTATGGCGAGGCTCTCTGGTTTTGGGAGTCTCCCCCTGCTTTAGAGTGTCGGAGATGCTATGATGCTGAGCTCTCCACTTCTCGGCAGCCTGTCTCGCGAATGACCTGAGATCAATAGGTGGCCGCAAGTCGACAGCAGCTTGGAGTAGAGTTTGGGCTGCTTCATCCGTCAGGCCAAGGTCTGGACTCGGCACCGGAGACTTGTCGTCCAGAGTGAGGTATGGGTTCGCTGTCAGACCGGACGGTATAGATGAGCATATCAGAGTCGTGCTGTACAGCCCGAGTTTGTCGAGAATACGGTTGGCCAAAACGGTTCTAAATGTCGAGTCAGAGACCCGTTCCAGGATTGTTAACTTAGAATGCTATTATAATATGTTTAAATATATTATACTAGGAGTTAGGCCTTCTCATCCTAAACTTATATAGTCTCAGAAGAGCTATGGTATATATAGCTATTTCCGTGTCTGTTGTTCCCCACAAAGCTTCTGTCTTAGACTTCAAGACCAAGAGAGCTAGCGCCCAGCACTACACGCCTAGGCAAGGCTGTTTCTGTAGCAAGTATCTCAACAGTATCAAAGCCGTCAACAGACATTTCGGTCATGCTAAGATGCGGAACAAATATTCACGGTGTCATCGATACAAGGTTTGATGCGGATAACAGCACGGTTGAAAGGTGAGTCTTATTCTGCTTTACTCCTGGCATCTACTGCTCCCATGCCAACGATGCCCATTGTTAGTAACCTTATCATGCATGCTCGACCTCCTTGGTCATAGGAACAGCCTTCTCTTTAGCCTGAGCCTTGGCAATACCGGCAGCTGAATCATCGCCATCAAACAGAACAGCAATCTCTTCCAGTGTAGGACCCTTTGTCTCGACAAAGAAGAAGTAAATAACTAGACATTCAATGACCAAACTATAAAGTTGAACACGTTAGCGGACTTTTCTGTCAAAGGAAGCTTTGGAAGCATACACAGCAATGTAGACGAAATAAAATCGCCACTGGAGCTCCTGAAGACCAAGAGGGTTCACATATTGGTTAAAGACGCCGCTGAGGGCAGTAAAGCAGAAGCAAAGGGTGAGTCCCTTGGCTCGGATGCTGTATGGCAGAATCTCAACAGTGTAAGACACGGTCAAACCGGGCCAGGCAGCTCCTGCAACTCCGTAGAAGAGGAAGATCATCGCCACTACGGCGATGCCAGCCGATGGAGACTCGGTCTTAGCATATACCGCACTGCAAGCGGTCCACACGCTGAATGAGATGAGCATTCC
The DNA here is from genome assembly GCA_014899095.1 of Fusarium buxicola. Classification (NCBI taxonomy): domain Eukaryota; kingdom Fungi; phylum Ascomycota; class Sordariomycetes; order Hypocreales; family Nectriaceae; genus Fusarium; species Fusarium buxicola. The sequence goes on from JAAVUK010000378.1 coordinate 3,222, forward strand.
CACCGCGGCGAAAAGGAACAGGAATCGTCGTCCGATGCGATCAACGAAGAATGCGGCGAAGAGGGAGACGAGCCAGGACCAGATCGTGAGGCCGCCGTTGATATAAGCCTGGGTGACAGAGCTATTTACCGTCAGTCATTTATTTCAGTGTCTTCGTACAACATCCACTTACTTCGTGATGCCAATGGTTTTTAGAATGGCGGCAAGCTGCAGTTAGGTTAGCGAAGCGTCAAGGATAGAGGATATCGAAAGAAGCTGCTGCTCACATAGTAGGATACGAGACCGTTACCACTGCATTGGGAGAAGATGGCCGTAGCAATGATCAAACCGCACCTCTTGCGGTTGCCCTTGGTCCGCACAAGCTCCGCCCACCCATTGCTCGAAGACTCGCGCTCAAGTCTGAGAGTATTGACAATCTCCGTGAACTCCCATCTCACAAACTCGTCGTCTTCATCGCCATTACCGTGGTATTTCACGAGGATCTTGCGGGCTTCCTCCTCGCGTCCCTTGCTGATCAACCATCTCGGGCTCTCGGGCACAACCCAGATGGCCAGGAGCTGAATTCCAGGCATGAGACACTGCAAGCCAGTAGGAAGGACCCATTGGATCTTTCCGGTCTGGTTTCGCAGAGTTCCAAAGCATACCCAGGCTGCAATGATACTGCCGAGATACCAAAGGGTGTTATATATCGTAGTGACTCTGCCGCGATGTCTCGGATGGGCGACTTCGGTGATCAGCAGTGGGCAAGTCCCGTTCGAAATGTTTGAGCCAAAGCCCATGACGAATCGGCCGATGAGGTACAAGACGTCTCTTCCTTTGCCGTTCTGAGGGAAGCATTGCATGAGGGCGCCGACAACAACAAACACACAGCCCACTGCAGTGCCCTTCTTCCGACCGAGACCGTCAGCAATGTAGGGAGCGAAGATGAGGACGAAAAGGCCTCCGAAACCGGGCATTGCGCCGAATATACCGAGTCGGTGGCCGCTAGGGTGGTCAAAAACTGGTGTCTCAAAGTCAGCCAACAACCCTACATCGTAATTGAGAGCTCCAGACTTACAATTCTGCCAGGAATCCATCGTTTGCAAACCGTTTAAGAGACTGCCGTCGTACCCTAATGTTGTTGAGCCAAGGAAAAGAAAGGTCATCATGAAATATAGTTTGCGGAGCTCGGGTTGCTTCCAGAACGGAAGAGTTGAACCCTGAGGGACACGATCGTCCTCGCGAGAATCAACATGGCGGACCCCGTCAATAGAAGTCTCCTTTGGAGCCATAGTGACCAGGAATCGTTAAAATGGTCAGAAAATAAACAATAAAGGCTCTGAGGTTGAAACCCAAGAAGCTTGACTACCAAAAGCCAAGTTCGTTGTTCCTTGCTTGAGATCTGGAGAACCTCCACACTTTATATATTCAAGTTAGGTACTTGCGTAAATCGGCCCGCGGCAAGGACTGCTCCCACATCAGCCAATAATTAGAAGTCGGCTTTCTATCCCTTGACATGGTGATCAAGAGGTGGGTAGCAGAACCACCACACAACCAAGAAGTTGGCCTGAGAATTAGCGTGGCCTTGGCCTGGAACTCCTCATAAGGAGCATGATCCATATTGACGAACCTCTTTCGAGCCTTCGCAGTATGCAGTTTACCCCGGTACCTGGCCACGCGACTTCCACCCCGGAGAGGGTCTTACGATTGGTGACGTTTGCCGAGCTGTCCACTGTTCCCCCATGGGGAAGACAAGGATGATGGAGCCAAAAGCTTGGTTCGGAGAGCTTCATGACAGCGGAGCTGGAGAGGCTAGGGTTGGATAAGGTTAAGGCGAGAGCTCGGAACAACCGACTGATCCACACACTCGATGGCTTCAATTGGATAATGGGGTTCGCCGCGCGGGGAATGTCGCCCAACTTCCCAAGGAGGGTCAAGTACATCCGATATTTCTGCGAGTGTGTCCATATAGTTGGCAGTGATCCGAAGATTCTCCTCGGATGTTCTTAGTCCCCGATCTTGATCCAGGTGTCCGGCCTTCTACACTTGTCACAGCAATCCCAGGACCCATGTCGAGCATCGAGGACCTGATGTCTACAGTGAACGGCGATGCAGAACAATCCCCCGGCTCTCTTCCGACGACCTCGCCGGGTGTCACATCTGCTGCAGACAAGACGGCACGGAATCAGAAGGCCTGCGACGTCTGTCGATCAAGGAAAGTTAGAGTGCGTACGCCTACTTCCAACTCTTTGAGGCTCTCTTCCATGCATGCGAACGCTGACAGCCTAAATACAGTGCATATACGATACAAGCCATCAGCGATGCCAAGGCTGTGTCTTCCTTAATGTAGACTGCACGTACCAGCGTCCAAGGAGAAAACGAGGACCACCTAACAAGTTAAGACTTCCAAGACACTATTGATTCGTCTCAGAGACAGATTTGTTGACGAGATACCCCAGGCATGCACAGAGGCGGCACAAGTCAACTTTAACTGCTGCAGAATCCCCAGACCCTGGAATCCAGCTGGCGTCCTCAACCAACAATAACGAAACCCCTGTGGCAGCAGCACTCCTTCAAAGCCCTAATGTCTCGGAACATAGCGTGGGGTCACCACCCGATGCCACGCCGATACTTCGAAGCCACTGGCTTTCAGTGTTTGCCCCAGAGACAGTTGTCTCAGCCCTTCTCGACGACTGGTTCGACAAGATCCATCCTCTCGCTCCGATTCTTCTCCGCCGGCGGTTTCTCCGACGACTCCACAACGGAGAAGCCCACGTTAACGCCACGTTCTGTGGTCTAATCATCAGCGTGTGTGCTGCGACCAAGGCAACACTACCCCGTCGAGACTATGGGCCAGTAACTGGGGAGTACTGCGTTGGGTTTCTGGATAACCATGGGCTGCTGAGGAGTCGCTTCGCTCAAGGCTCGTTTAGTTTAGACTGGTGCATTGCCATGTACAACATGGGCACGGCGATGAGTGCATTCTCCGAGTCAGGGTTGAGCAATATGCGGGCCTATCACGCTTTGAGCGAAGCAGCCACAGGAGCTCGATACCTGGCATACTACCGCATGCATGAACTTGATGAAGTCAACCAGCAACTTCTAAGACGGCTTTTTTGGCTCCTTTTTGCCGGCTCATGGTATGTACAAGTGGCGGTTGTGTATTCCGTACAACGTCTTGTTACGATGGTCTCAGGAACATGGCTAACGACGGCCTATAGTAGCGCCGACATCTTCGGAAGGCTATCTGTGAGTCTACTTAGTCAGGATCGGATCGAGAACTTCCCAAGACCGCTCCCCTTATCTGACGACCAGATGGAGCCTCCTACGGAGGAATATCACAAGCCAAAATGGCATGGCGATGACACGAGCTATGTCCCAGGACTCAATTCCCTTAGCGACTTGTTCCTGATCTGGCAAGAGGTTCAACAAATCTCCAAAGCCAACGAGCCATCAGCTCTGGCCGCCAAGTATCTAGACAAAGTACAGCGTGTTATCGATGGCCTTCCTCCAGAGCTCCGATGGCGCGGCGGCTTATCTCGGCCGTCTAATGTGACACAGGGGCACGATGGTCAGATCGCCAATTTGTTCGTCACAAGTCTCGACATTCGATCAAATATACTACAGAAATTCAGTCCCACAGACACCAGCGGTCTCGAACATCAGAAGATTGTGGACGATCTGCTGGAAATACTGTATCATCTTCCCCAGGCTGTCTTTGATGCCAATGGTAGCAGCTTGGTGCCAAAGATACGAGATATTGGTGCTGCATACCTTGAGCAGACGCAGCTGGGAAACAGCGCAAGCACAGTAGCCGGTGAACTTGCAAGGGATAAACTGCAGCGATTGCTACGGAAGCTGGACGACTTGGACTGTTGGCAGGGAATCGGCATCGTTAACAGCCCCCCGATGAGGATGGTGACAAGGTAGCAAGCAGCAATGGGGAGATAAAAGTTTCGCCTGGCAGTGATCTGATAATGCAAAGCTTCAGCACCCAGTCACGCGGTCCAAGAAAAACTTTAGATATAGCAAAACTCAACTAGTTACGCTGCCTTGTTCAAGGCAGTTCTATAGGTGAGCTTTATAGTCTCTAATTTCACTACATAATAATATTACCTAAAGAGATGCATATAACTCTGTAAAATAATCATAAGAATTATAGAGCCTACTCTTAATCTTGGCAACTTTTTTATATTTCCTAAGGTTTTTCTTAGGCGCCTGGCCAGTTCTGAGAAACAAGGATCACATAACCCCTGTATCCGACATGACTGCCGGCCCGGCAGCGATCGAATGTCGGCGTGGAAAACAAGAGCCGAATATTGGTTCAGAGGCGATATTCCGCGAAGAGTTCCCCGTCAGGTAAATGCGAAGAAAGTCCGATGATCCCTGCTGGATCCATTCAGGCTATTACCTTACATCCGAGAGATGGTGGGGTGCCTCGTGCGGAGAGGGCAGAGGGCAGATGCCAAGAATCTCCGTCATGACTTGTTTGGACCGCTTCCCATCTCATGACATCTCACATAGCATTACCAGCATACGATCGACAAGGTGCGTCCCGGCTTCTTGCTGACTGAAAGGTATCAATAAGCTATTTCAACTGCAAAGCTCTCCCAGCACCATGTCTTGTCACCTCCACCTCCACCTCCACCTCTTCTCCTTCAGACATCGTCAGATATCCTCCGACAATCGCCGATCACGATGACTGCAAGCCACGATCCCCCTCGCCTCAGCCGAACAGACAATGGCCAGACTCAGCTCATTGTCAAGGGGAAGCCTTTCCTCATGCTCCCAGGCGAGCTGCACAACTCATCGCTGAGCTCTGCCCGGTACATGAGCGAGGTTTGGCCTGCAATGAAGGCCAATTCCATCAACACTCTTCTCGGCTCCGTGACATGGGAGACAATTGAGCCACGCGAGGGCCAATTCGACTTTGGCGAACTGGACCGCGTGCTCGCAGGCGCCCGCGAGAATGCGATGCACCTTGTGCTACTATGGTTCGGCACCTACAAGAATGGCATCTCGACATATGTACCTGGATGGGTCAAGAAAGACCACAAGAGATTCCCTCGCGCCCAGGCTTTGGAGGCTGGTGGCGTCAAGCGGACCTTGGAGATGATCACGCCACTGAGCGACGAAGCGTGTGAAGCTGACTCGCGCGCGTTTGCGGCCCTCATGAGGCATCTGGCAGAGGTCGATTCAAAGCACCACACCGTTCTCATGGTGCAGGTCGAGAATGAGACTGGAGTACTGGGCGATTCTCGCGATCGCTCACGAAGAGCTGAAAAGGCATTCGGAGAACCGGTCCCAAGCCAGCTGCTGGAGCACCTCGCACAAGTTGACACACACTCGCAGTTCAAGAAGCGATTCCCAGATATACCCAAGTCTGGATCGCACTCATGGGGCTCAGTCTTTGGTGACCGACTTGCTGCGGACGAAGCGTTCATGGCGTATCACATCTCCTCTTTCGTTGGACGAGTGGCCGCTGCTGGAAGGAACGAGTATAATATCCCGCTGTACACAAACACCTGGCTCAACTTCGACGATCCCTCCCAACTTGATCTACGAGGCGTCCCTGTCGTTGTTGGAGGCGGTGCCGAGCCCGGTATCTACCCATCCGGAGGTCCCTGTCCACACGTCTTGGACATCTGGAGGTTCAACACCCCAGCGCTCGACTTTCTAGCGCCGGACTTGTACTTTCACGACTACGAGACAGTGTGCCGAAACTATGCTGAGCAGGATAACCCTCTGTTCATCCCCGAGCAACGACGAGACGAGAATGGCGCGCGACGAGTCTGGCTGTCGTATGCCACATATGGCGCCCTCGGAGCCAGCCCCTTTGGCATCGACACGGGCGCCGAGGTCGTCGGTCGCGAGTTCAAGCTCCTCGCCCAAACCTCCTCCTACCTACTAAGTGCTGCTCCTCAGGACCGATTCGGCTTCTTCTTCGACGAGGAGCCTTGCGAAAGGGTCCCCGAGCGCTGGACCCGTGTCTTTGGCGACATCAAAGTAATAGTCGAGCGATGCTTCGTGTTTGGCAAGCCAGGCCCCGGCGGCGGAATGGTGATTCATCTCGGCGACGCCAAGTTCCTGCTCGTAGGACGAGGCTTCCACGTCCGATTCGAGAGCGTGCGCAAGGAGGCAACATTTAATGGCATCCTGTGGGCCGAGGAGAAGGAGGTCGATGATGAGGGCAAGCTGCAGACTCTGAGGGTTCTCAATGGAGATGAGACGAGGAGCGGCGAGTTTCTCATGATGCCCAACGACGATCCAGACTATGGCGGTTTCCCCATCGCTGTGACGATTCCTGCAAGGACGTGCATTGCGGAGGTGGAAGCTTACTGGATCGCGGAGGAAGAAGACGATAGGTAGTGGACAATACTAGTCGTAGCCGACTTGCAATAGACACAGTAAGATACAGAGACGAAATCTAAACAAAACAAGCTCAACTGATGTCCAGGCTGCATTACAGAACAGGGTAACCCCAGTCTACAAGATAGTGGTGGTGAACTTGGCGCATATCACGATACTCGGCCCCGAATGCGCACCTTGAATGCGTTGGCCTACCTGCCCCGGAGAAGGATCCGCTCAGTTCTCTGACTGTCGACTCTGTTTATAGAGGCTCCGGCCTGGCTCGGACGAGGCTTGTAGGTTAGAAGCCTCTAATATAAACCCAGCACGATCCAACAGCCTCCAAACTGCAGCAATTCCCCCAAAAGCAAGGCGATATTACCCCAAATCCCAAAACACGACGAACGGTTGGGGCTGTGTTGACGTTACGCATGGACGGACCACCGCCTAACATGGGATGAAGCTCCGATTCAAAATCCTCCCGGCACGATAACATCTCGACCCCAGAGATAAGATCGACATATCCATGCTGCAGGCTCTAATGTGACATGAGGTAGGGCTGAACATGAGGTCCGGCCTCGAGAAGAATTGGGAAGGGACGCAAGACGCATTCAATAGCACGGCGTCGCCAAGGTGCAGTTACCAGCGGTGAGGCAAGCCAAGGCTAACAGCCGCTATTGATCTCCCTAACGAATTGCCTAAGGATAACTTGGTACTTTCAACGGTCTGCTGTTGGCGCCAGAGTATCCGTTAGACTGTCGACTGTCTGTCTACCTGATTGGAGTTTAGCGACATTGAGGACCGGCCCAGGTTAGGAAGGTAATGGCGATGCGGGCGTTGCCAGATATCTGATGGTGTAGAAGAAGTCATTGTGATGGTAATTTTGAAGCCGCGTCTGTGAGCAGCCACAGCGTGCGTGAATGGCATGAGGAAAACCTCCATCAGCGCACTTTAGCCGGTGGTTGTCGAAATGAGATGCAGGAACAGAGCCAATGGAGAGCTCATCCATGGATGTTCAGATTCGCGTCATCTTTTCTCGTCGACGACTTGAATCACATCGTGTTGGTCTCATTAGATTGGGCAACAGGGCTCTCCAATGCAGTTCGTTCTCTGGTGGCACCATTCAGATCTAGACCTTCGGGATTGCGCTGCATTCCAGGGGAGACAGTAGTTGATGGCCGATGATGGGAGGGAGGCCCGGATAGAGTGGATGGTTGAATGTGCAGCAACGATGCGATATGAAGAAGGGATCAGGGTCTATGGTGAGGTGAGATGAGATGAGATGAGATGAAAAATTCATGGATCATGGCCTTTGTCGTCTACACAGACAGACACGGCATGACGGGCTTGTCGAGGTGGGAGAGTTGGACCAGGCCAAGGTTCGGCGGGTGGGACCGGGATGGCGCCCTCCAGCTGGGCCCGACCCCTGAGGCTTTGGGGGCATGGTCCCCTGCAATGCTCCGACATCCATGGATGGATACAGGGCGGAGGGCCCCTAGACTCCCCTGAAAGCACACCCTGGCTCGTCGGGTGCTTTCTCGCATCGGCGAGTGGCGACAGAAATCAACACCATCACAAGGGGGACTCTGGGGGAGAATCTGCCAGGCTTCAAACCGTTACGTCCGGTTTATGTAACACCTTGGCCGTTCTATGGCTGGCATGGCCGTTATTCCACAATTCCCCAGAGTGTACGACACATCAAAACCTTGCCCCGGATTTGCTTTGCTCGAGTCTCTGGGATCCATTTTCCCCAGACCGAGAGGGAGAAAAAACGTAGTTATATTTGAGATGGCGGCACCTGGAGAAGCCCTATCTCGACGACATGTCGTGATTGCAAGAAGCAAACATTTCAAGAACCGCTAGAACACTGCAAGAAACAGCGCCGGCGCAAGCCTGAATCGCTCTCCTGGGACCTCGGGACTGGATCTTGAGCTCATGATTAGGCCTTGAGCCATCCCACGTGTCGTGTAAGCAAGCACCAGCCCAGCCCGACACTCTAATACGACGACTGTGATTAGAGCGAGACTCCAATGAGAGCGAGAGACGGGTACCTGACTGAAGCTACGGCAGTGGCTCAGAACTCTCACTCAGATACGAATTACAATACCAGGATCATGTTCCCACGAAGAGCAGACCTAGTCACAGCCACCGTTATTGGCCCAGCCGATGACCGGCTTGTCAGCAGCATTATTACATGCGTCTTCCTCCCGGTCTCGGCTACGGATACCGCTCCGATAGTACGGTCGATAACCTCGAGTCAGTGCACACATGTCGTCTTGCCCTCTTAGGGTTTGAGATTCCTTCAATACTGGAGCCTCGATGGGGCCATGCTACTGACGCTTGACCACTCCAAGCTGATGAGAGACTCCAACAAAGACAACCAACATCTCCAAAGAACGACTCTAGCTAAATTATCCCTGCCGCCACTCGCAACCAAGTCGGTTTGCGGTTTCTTGAACCGGCAAGACTCGCCCGCGCCTCGCCACGTTCCCATCCCATCCCTGAGATGCTGCACCAACATTCAGCCTGAAGCATTTCTGTCCTTGACGCTTACTGCGTCAGCTTGTGCTTCCCTAGCCGCGTCTTGGAAAAGGTACATGGCTGCCATGGCCGTGGCCTCTTCGGCCACAAACCGACCCATCGCAGTCGGACCGCCTGAGCGCCGCTTGGACGCTTGGAGTAGCTCCCCAAGCTCGATATGGCAGATGCCATGCAGCGCACAAACACTCGCGCACCCGCTTCGCAACTTGATCATGATACGGTCGAGACACGCTTTCACGAGTTGCCGGTACCGGCCTAGACAGCCGCGCCGTCTCCGGGGCGCACCCCAACTGGGCTGTCTCCACGTCAAAGTTAGGTTCCTCAGCTGCTTCACGAGCTGGCTAGGCTGAGAGTTAAAGCTAAACGTTCGCGATGCCTTCTACACACAACGCCACCGCGCCACCTTTCCGAGCCTCGCAAGGCCCTAGTCTGCCCCTGATGGCGGCATCCCGGGCCTTGCGCGTGGTTCACTTTGACGTGCATAGGAAAAGACTCCGAGTGCAGCTGTGCCTCCCGAGTTCGTTCCCCCTCCATCTCCTCGGCGCGACGAGATGGCTGCTGCGTCTGGACTCTTGACCAGGGGCATACCCCCTAGTCAACTTTGATAAGCTCCCATTGACAGCTTGCCCCAGCTCACACGCCGATATGGGTGTCCTGTCCCGCATGTTGCTCTTGATGCAAGAACCTAGAGGCTTTCGTTCTTTTCAAGTGTCACATCCAGTCCTTCCTTGATGGCATCCCCATCGATCCCATCCTGACAACATCACCGCATTACTGCTGAGCGGCACCGCTGGACGACGGGCATATCGCCCACGCGCTCTCCACTATGTCCATCTACTCAGAAGCACCCGAGGCGCGACCTTTCTACCAAGACAAGCCGACGCTGCTGGTGTCGTGGTGGATCACCGTCTTTTGCATGGCCATCATCCTCATCCGCATGTCGGGTCGCTATGTGCGAGTTGAGAAGCTACTCAAGGAGGACAAGATCGTTGCGGGTGCGCTGCTTCCCATGGTCTTGCGGGCTGTCTGTGTGCACTTTGTTCTCAAGTACGGCACAAATAATGTGAATCTTGATGGCCTCGATCTGACTCAGGATGAGATCGACAAGAGGGTTATTGGTAGCCGCATGGTGATGGCCAGCCGGATCTTCTACGCAGCCACGTAAGTGTTTTCCCGATTTCTTAATCAACATGGCTAACAACATCAAGGCTATGGATCCTCAAGCTCACAACACTCGAGTTCTTTGAGCGTCTAGCCGGCGCAACTAGGCGCAAGTCGCACGCCATCATGATCATCGCCATGCGTGTCATTCTCGGCGTCACCTTTGTCGCCGTCCTTATCAGCGATCTAGCTGAATGCCAACCTTTTCCTCATTACTGGCAAGTCACGCCTGATCCCGGAGGCAAATGCCGCCAGGGCTTTGCGCAGATGATCACCATGGGCACTTGCAACGTCATGACTGATCTCATCCTGATCGCCTTCCCCATCCCCATCATCCTCTCGACGCAGATCGCCACGAAGCGCAAGGTGCTGCTCATCATGCTCTTCAGCCTGGGCCTCCTCACCGTCGCCATCACGCTCTACCGCATGCCTCACATCGTCAAAGCCCAAGGAAGCCAAGTCGAGCGCACCATGTGGGCGTCTGTCGAGATCCTCGCGGCCACGGGGGTCGGCAACACGGTCGCCCTGGGATCCTTCCTGCGCGACAGCGGCGTCAAGCGCAAGAAGTTCAAGGGCTCCAACAGCTACTCTGGCTACTCCAACTCGCGATCGCAGTCGCAGCCAACCAAGCTCACGCGCACGGCGGGCCACAGCAACTGGGAGGAGGAGAGCGAGGACGGACATGCCGTCAAGACCACCGAGGGCATCTGGGCGGGGAGCAGCGCGTCGCATACAACGGCTGACTCCATCTCCAAGGACGACGACGTGCGAAAATCGGGCGAACGTGCCATCAGTCCCACGCAGAGCCACGACTCCCTGATTACACGGGATCAGCTCCAACACTCGGTGGAGATTGCTCGGAACGATCTTCCCTACCGACCACCAACGGCCGTGATCGCGGGCGACTCAAGAGAGGTCCAGAGGAACAAGCCGAGTCGGGGAAGCAATTGAGAGAGCTGTAAATGATTCCTAATGGGGGAATATTCTGGGATACCACACATGGCTTAATTCCTGTGACATGTGTTATAGGACATGATGAATTTCTTTAGATATGTTTATTCAGATCATCACCGACAAGACGGTTTGCTTTGTTCACAAACTTATTGAAGCTCGTCAATTTGAGTTCCGTACCCGGAGATGATGAGACACGGTGTTTCAGCTACAGTAGACAGACAGACAGACACCTTGCAAGGTCTTCTCGGCGTCCCACAAGGCGCAACCAAGACATGATCAACATCAACCTCCGCAACTCGGGCCACACCCGTCAGACACGTGAGACGACTTCCCCATGCCCGCATGTGACAAGCCTCTAATCACAACGGGGGCCTCTAAAACGGGGGGACCTAATCTCTATCTCTCGTCAAATTCACCCTTGTCGAGTGGGAGCAAAACCCTCCAGAACCCAATAATTGTACGTAATGGCAAGCACAGCCCTTCACAACGGCTTCAGGGACCCGCATGCCCCAGGGGACCCATTTCACTGCGTAGATATGTATGGTACAGTAGTTACTGTACAGTACCTGATGGCATGCTTCCCCCCCGCGGTACCCCTTTTTTGCTTTTCCAGACGGGAAGCTCGAAGGCAGTTATTCCCTCAGATCTCGCCGAGATGGGAAAGCCATACGTTTCACCTTCTCTTCACCAAAGCTGGAGAAAAAACACGGTATGCCGTGGGACAGGGATGCAGAGGATGACCTACCTATTTGAGCCTCGTCGGTCCTCAAGCCATGGGCGCCTCTTCGGTGGAGCGCCGCCGGTCTTGGGCCGACCAGAGCTGAGCTCGAGCCGTTACAACGGCTGGGTTGCCGGTTGTCTCTAGGCCCTTGTCTCTCTGGCCGTCAGGGTGGATTTACTCCGTGCCTACGGATACTCCGTAGAGAATACGGTGCTGTATCTGAGCAGACCAGCTGCGGGGACCTGAACAACCTTGGAACCATCATCGTCTCCAACTGAGCTCTGGCCTTTGGAGCAGGGACCAGATCCCATCATGCGTTGTGTGGATCCAGCGTTGCTTCTAAAGACGCCATCGCCACCAGACGCTAGCTAGCACGGGGCGCGCTTCGTGCCATGCCACTGACTCCTCCGTCTTCAGAGAAGGGTATCTTTCTCTTCGTATGTAGCCATCACGAACCACAAAAACAAGGCCTCGAGGTCGGCGAGCGAGGATGAAGCCCACTTTCCAGCCTCAGTCGATTGATTGTTCTGGATGCACGGTCTCTCGCTTGGCCTCCCCCCGGACTGATAAAAAAAACTCTCTCGAGAAACGAAAAAATGTCCGAGTGTCTTCCAGGTTTCGTTGCTGATCCCCAAGTCTCCGTTCGCCTTATGTACCCGGGGCCTCACCTGGTGTTCCATGTAAGGTGCCTACATGGACGTGCGGCTCCCTCGGTGCGCCTTTTCTCGTACCTCTATCTCATTCATCACCAACTGAACTGTTTCCATATTGGTCCTCCCCAGGAGGACTCTTCTTCTTCTTCCGCTCTCTTGCCTCTCTCCAAGTTACCCCATCACATCGAATCCCTAGCCTCAATCCTCCCCGACGATCACTCTTCTCCAACTGCCGACCGTTTCTACCCAATTCCATCCATCCAGCACACAAAGGAACGCCACCCCGGCCGGCCCGCAGCCCTCGGAGAAAACGCCGCACTTCAAATCCTCGCCAAGTCTTCCAGAAGCTTTCCCCAACGCCCTTGTCATTGAGGTTTTCTAACGTCGTTGGACGTTGACGATTGATCTGCATTATTCCCAGTAACGCTCATGTGCATCACATCGTACGAGAAGGACTCTTCTGTACGAGAAGGACTCTTCTGTACGAGAAGGACTCTTCTGTACGAGAAGGACTCTTCTGCACGTCATTTACCAACCTGGGGGAATATTCCCCAACACCCTCTGTCGTTTCTTCTCCCCCGGTTGCAGATCCCCGTCTTATTTCCTTGCTTTTGTCAGCCTTCTCCGCCCATACAACCTACACATAAAAACTGATCGCCGCCTCCAACCGCTACGATGAAGGGAGACATCGTCCTTACGCGCGACGTAGAAGTCGTCGAGATGACGGATCTCGGTACCAGTTCCGGCGGCGAGGAGCAGCAGGGCACGTCGTGGAATATCTCGGCCAAGCAAGCCCCGCTGTCCAAGGAGCCCGCCGACTGGATGGATGGCTTCCGCCGCGCCGAGCGAAGGCCCATCAAGAGCCGCGATGGCGGTTATCAGCCTACCGACCGGCCGATCGTGCCCGTGGGCGAGAGGCACTATGACCTGAAGGCTGCCAATGCGAAGACGGCCAATACCGCCTTGGCGAGGGAGTTGAAGGGACGGCATCTGCAGATGATTGCGTTTGGTGGTGCTATTGGTGAGACTTGGCCTCGGAGCCCTGAAGGCTTGTTGCTAACTTGAACCTCAGGAACTGGTCTCTTTGTCGCCTCGGGCGCTTCTCTTTACAGAGGCGGCCCGGCCAGCGTCCTCATCTCGTACTTCATCATCGGCGCCATGCAGTACTGCACCATGCAGTCTCTCGGCGAGCTCTGCGTTGTGTTTCCCATCGCTGGTTCGTTTTCTGCCTTTTCGACACGGTTCCTGGATCCTTCTTGGGGCTTTGCTATGGGTTGGAAGTAAGTCGACTCGACTCTATCTCGGCAGATGCTTCGAACCCCTGGTAACTGACTGTATGCAGCTACTGTCTGCAATGGCTGTTCATTCTGCCTCTCGAAATAATCGCCGGCGCATTTACGATAACGTATTGGAACGACGCCCTGAGCAAATCCATCTTTGTCGCTGTCTTCCTCATTGCCATCGTTGTTATCAATCTTTTCGGCGTCAAAGCTTACGGAGAAGCGGAGTTTGTCTTTTCTATCATCAAGGTCACCGCTGTCATTGGTTTCATGTACGTCCAATCCTCCCCCGTACTTCCACTCTCAGATCTAACATGTGGTAGCCTCCTCGCCATCGTCATCAACATCGGCGGAGAGCCTGACAGCGGCTACATCGGCGTCACGTACTGGCGCAACCCCGGTCCCTTCAATAACGGGTTCAAGGGCTTCTGCAGTGTCCTCGTTACTTCTGCCTTCTCTTTCACCGGCACCGAGTTAATTGGCCTTGCCGCGGCTGAAACGGCCAACCCCCGCAAGTCTCTGCCCACGGCGATCAAGCAGGTCTTCTGGCGTATCACCATCTTCTATATTGTCGCCCTCATGCTCGTCGGCTTGCTGGTTCCCTCAAACGATAAGCGTCTTATGCGTGGCTCCAACGTTGCCGACGCTTCTGCTAGCCCATTTGTTATTGCCATCGAGAAGGCTGGTACTACCATTCTCCCGAGTGTCATGAACGCCATTATCCTCGTCGCTGTCATTAGCGTCGGCAACTCTGCCGTCTTTGGCTCATCTCGGACTCTCGCTGCCCTGGCCGAACAGTCTCACGCGCCTCAAATCTTTGCCTACGTCGATAAGCAAGGTCGTCCCTTGATGGCTATCCTGTTCGCATCCTGTATCGGCCTACTTGCCTTCCTTGCTGACTTGAGCTTCCACGACGCCATCTTCAACTGGCTGCTCTCCATCAGCGCGCTCAGCACCCTCTTCACCTGGGGCAGTATCTGCCTCTGCTATATCCGCTTCCGCAAAGCCTGGGCCTATACCTCGCACACGCTGGAGCAGCTCCCCTTCAAGTCGCACGTCGGTGTCGGAGGCGCCTGGTTCGCCCTGGCCGGCTACGCCCTTGTTCTCAGCTCCCAGATCTGGGTTGCCGTGTCCCCTGTCCCAGAGCCCGATCTAGACACCAGCGCGCCCGCGTTGGTCAAGAACTTCTTTTTGAAGATCATGGCCCTCCCAATTATCGTCATCTTCTACGTTTGCCACAAGATATGGTACCGAACCAAGATTGTGCGCGTTGATGAGATGGATGTCGAGACGGGACGACGATACTTCCGTATCCACATCATGACTGAGCAGGAGCGTGAAGAGCGGCTAGGGTGGCCCATGTGGAAGAGGATGTACAGGCTTCTCTGCTAAATGGTTTTCTTGTATTCGTATTTGTTCAAATTTGCTTTGCCCAGGCCGTTGGTGGTTACGAGATCATGTATATATACAAGAGCTATGCAAAAGCAATGGCGTTGAGGAAAAGATTCATGGGTATATACATTAAATTTAATACCATTGCCGGTCACTGGACTTAGATGTTCACAACATATCCTATACACTGTCGCTCTCTTCCGATGCTTAAACTTCAAGACCCGTCGCGGTTCTTATCACACCATCACGGGGAAGTGATTGGGTTCTCGGTTGCTTGCGGGATCTAATCGACTGCCAAATCATTTACATCAATCGCCAATAAGATGGAAGCTTCCTCGGCGGGCCGCAGGCGGACGAGTGTCTGTCGTGCCATACGGGTGAAAAAGAAATTAGCCCACGGTAATCATTCCTAGCTTCTCTAATAATGAGATAATGTTAGCCCTAAATTATTCTTAAAAATAATAAGAACTAAATAAGCCTTAGGTACTTACTAAATATTTACCTAAAATCTATAGTTCTTTAGACCGTAGTTATGTCATAACAATTGTAGACAGCGATCCAAACGCTTCTTGTGCCTTCCGCGGAGTGGATGCCTTAGGCATTTTCTTTGTGAACTACCGTGATACTCCCAGCCCGTATATGTCCCCAACCATTCCACCACACTGTTTTTCTTTGTATTACCACAGACATATAACCCACAAACCGCGCATGAGGATGAGGATAAGAATGAGGAAGAAGATATTCAGCCTCCCAAGAAGAAACTGAGGAAACAGAAGAAGTAGCTTGTTCGAATTGTAGTGTTGTTGAACCCGGCAAGGAATTGGCGTCGTCGACATCCCCACCACAACTTGCTGAAGCGGCCGCAGGGATGGAAAAGCGATATCAATGCAGCATGACACGATCTGGGTATTACGAATTGACATTTCTTATGCTATGACGTGCATTGGTCTCCCAGCACATCTTTAACTTAGCAATCCTTAGAATAAGAGTCCCTTAGTCTGTTCTCTGGTGCTCAAACGATGGTTCTTCATCAATAGGATCCAGGCGATTGGCCCAGCGAGTGCGCATATGGACGCAATAAGCATCACCTTTTGCGTTTCTCCGTAAGCCTTGATAATCGCGTCTCGCTCAGTGCTTCCCCAAGGGTATGCCAGCTGCTTTTTGATGTCGCCATAGATTATCAACGCATCTGCCTGAAGTTCCTCTGGAAGATACTTGGAGAGTTTGTCGGGCATGAGGTTGGTCCAAATGGCCCCGCTGATGGACTGTCCGATCGCACCGCCGACGCTGGTCACCAGGTTGAGAAGGGCCAGGGCGACAGCCACGTCTCGGTGAGGAACAGCGGCCATGGCTGCGATCTGCTCAACCATGACAAACGTGCCTCCGGCGACAGAACCCAGGACTTCGCACATGATGACATAGCCAACTGGTGTATCGGGCATGCGGAATTTGATCATCAGGCCTGTCATGAGCATCTGAAGCGGCAACATGGCCATAGCAAGCCACTTGTATCGGTCTGTAAAGCGAAGGAGGCTAGGGGCGTAAGCTAGTTTCTCACGAGTATGTGACGTAGCCAGAGGGTTACTCACAGTCCAACAGGGATGGCCCATCCACAAGAAACGATGTTGTAGATATTTGTGATGTACCCAGCTTTCTTAACACTCAGATTGTAAACAACCTGGAGGTATGAAGAGAACTGCAGCTTATAGCAGCTTCGGTATGTTAGTCCACCTTTCTATCGACAGAACCTCCTTGATATGACGACTTACTAGAAGCTAATCCACATATTACCTCCAAGCAGACAGGCAGCTAGAAGAGTCCTGTTCTTGAAGAGCTCAAAAGGGATGAAGGATTTTGGAGCGATATACTTCTCGTAGAATGGGAAAACAATAACACAAACACAGCCGATGACCAGCATCGCGATGACACTCGGCTCCTGCCACTTGTGCTTCTGGTAACCAGCGAGACTGAAGGGCAACAGAATAAGAGCGAAGCCAGCAACTATGATGAGCATTCCGGCTACATCGAGCTCGATGACCCAGTACTTAATGCTTTCCCACGAGGTGCGGTTGCTCTTCTCCTTGACCCAGAGGCCTCGCTGTTCGGCCCGTCGAAGCTGGATAGTGAAGATAGCGATGATAGGAGCAAGAATGACGGGGATGATGATGGTGAACGCGCCATAGCCCCATCGCCATGTGCTGCCCTCGAGGAAAGCTTGGGCGGCGGCGGGACCAGCGAAAGTGTTGGAGACGTAGGGAGTCGACGTGAAGCCGAAGAGGATCATTCGGTTCTTGAGGGTCGTCGTGTCGGCCATGAAGATGTTCAGAACGTAGCCAATTCCATTCATGCCAGTCCAGTAGAAGACCTGTGCAGCGGCATAGGTTTGAACGTTGGTACATACAGCCATCAGAATCAGGGCTACAGACTATTGTCAGCTCGGGATGTACTACTCCGTTTTCATAGTCGATGCTTACCTAGGACAACGCAGAGCAGCATGATCAGTAGACCTTGGACTCGGCCAATAACATCGATGATTCGTGCCAGCGGTAGCTTGCTCACACCCGCAACCAGATTGGAGACGATACCGGTAGCGCTCATAAGGCCATGCATACCAAAGTCACTGACGACGTATGGAAGCAGGGAGTTTGAAATCTGCTGTTGAAGGGAGTCGGTGAAGAAAACGAGCCAAATGCTGGTCTCAAAGTCAGACGCCCATCTTCCTAGTATCAGAGGCCATGCGAACACTTACAGGAGGTAGGCAGCGATGAGCCATGGTTTAGTCCAAGTTTGAGTCAAAGCCTCCATCTTCTCAACACCCTTTAAGCCGCCCGTATTAGAGTCGACATCAGTCTTGTTATCAGTGCGCTTCTCATCGTGAGGGTCCATTTCGTCGGCCTTGGTCTGGTGTGCCGTAGCAACCACCTTGGGGCCCGATTCAAGCTTGTCTTGGTTTGCCATTGTGTTCAGAGGTTGGGCTGCGACGCCGTAAGTAATGAATGAATGAGGAAGACACAAGCCCCATAGAGATTGACATGGGACAAATGTTTTGAGATGAGTGAGAAATTTATATACCCTGCGAGCTGGTGTAACGTCCCACCAACTCCACCGTGGTTAATCATTGCCCTACGCATGCCATTCCGATTGCGTGGTAACATTGAATCGGCAGGACATGGTTAAAAAAGCTCAAGGCTGCTTGGCTACATCGCGGACCCCGTTAGTGGTTCGACGCTCGGTAGAGTGGACCATCGCTTGAGAGTCTACTACTGATTGATAAGATGTGATTGGCATAGTGGTACGTCGTAGGATCCTCATCCTGGAGGCCGAGTCACTTGGCGATGGATGGCAGCCCACATAACCGGAACTTCGGAACTGGAACCCATGCCATCGCAGCTGTCTGGAGCTTCCTTCGATTCTTGGCGTGGGATGTCTTGGGTCCCGTAGCATCAGACTCTTACTGTTGATAGTCTGTCGCCCCAGCTGCAAAGGGGAGGGTGCTCCACTAAACAAAAGGATGCCTAGCTTTGGCTCAACAGTTACTGGTTTAGGCGAGTTCTCCGGAAGATGTTTGACAGGAAAATCCCCGAAGCGGAGGAGGATCCCGGTTAGGTCCGTAGGACAAGGCGGTAATGATTCTCCTTGAGAGGGAAGACCTTGACCTTGTCAGGCAGTGAGTTCATTGATGATTGAATAAAGAATATCCGTATACTGCCCAGAATCAGAATCTTTCAGCCCTGTCAGCCTGTCTAATCTCTTGGTGTTGGCTTCGAGGCCCACCCCTGAATAAGGACATCAGAGTCATCACCCAATAAGCTCGCTTGTATGAGCGGGCGCTTCCCTCCGTGACATGTGACAGGCCTGGGTTTCCTTATCTGATTGGCTCGGATATAGCTAGTTATCAGATTTTGCAAAGCTCTGACCGCTCTGAAGACCTCGCCACGGTCGCAAGCTGCTCTTGTAGTGAGGTCACCCGTTGAGGCTCAACTGATTCCAACAAACGTAATTGTACTAATGACAATGACCTCGAAAGAGCCTCGCGAATTAGAATCCTCGGGTCACATCCGATTGGCTAAAATGCACATATTGAATAATAAGAATCTTTTCATTGCCTTCATGTTGGGCACATAAGAATAGCCAAATGTTGTCTTGGAGAAGTGCCAGGCCATGCAAGTCCCTCAGTCATCCCATGAGCCTTATGCTTCCTACAACCAAGGTCAATGCCACTAAGCAGCCTGACATGTTTGATCGCTCGATAAATATGCGGCGTCTTGGCACCCCACGCCATCATTAAACATAACCTCGGCCCGGACAGCCAGAAGTCATACGACTAAAATCCAAGGTACCGCTCTTTAGAAAGACTGGACCTCGAAAAACTTCTTGGAACATGTTCAAGAGCTATAATTGTTCCATAATCTCACTGAATTACCGGATCCGAGACGAAAAAGTTGATCTATTCCACGTCTTGACAGAAAGCCCGGTTCCCGACAATTATGACGGGAGACCGATCTGTTCCAGAGCAACACTAGCATTGATGGATCCAAGAATCAGCTCTTCTCTTGGGCCATGCACAGCCATAAAATACCCCGACCTTCCCGTCCGATACTGACGGCTACGAAGCGCTGAGCCAACTCTTCCAAAACTCTTGAGAGAGCCGAGGTGCTGCATCGTTTGTCATGTACTAAAATCACATCTGCACTTTTTGCGTAGTTTGCCCAGATCCTAATGTGCGATCGTAGATATAGCCGCCTCGGAAATTAACGAAAAGTTTGCTGCCCGTGCCACTTGTCGTTAAAATATGCATATGCAAAGTATGATAGCCTGTCAAAGCCAATGCATCATCAGGATGCCTTAAGAGCGCTACGCTTTGCGTTTGACGTTTTCTTAGCCGCATAATGGCATATTGACAGCAAGATTGGAAAATCATGTCAAAAAAAACTTTCTTTCCTAGAGTAAACTTTAAAAGACTTTATATTCCTCTGGACTCACTGAGTGGCTCGCGCAGGGCTGGAAGCGTTCACCTCCAAAGCGGACTGCGACCCATATTGAGGCAGCATGTGATGGCCTACCAGCTTCAGCTCTCGCCAAGCGAGTAATGGAGCTGGAGAAAGGTGACATCCACAGTGAATACGAGTTGGTGGCTGGCGTTGTGAATCTAACAGAGGTGGAATGCGGGTAATTCCCTGTTGTGCTAGCTGTGGCGTGGGCCGCAATGTCAGTGTGAGTACAGATCCTGGGGTGCACTACCACATAAAGGTCAGGGTTCGCAAGTACACATGTAAGGGTCAAGCTGGAAGCCTCATGTGTCCAAATGGCTCATATGCAAGCCAACGAAAGTCCACATCTTCCACCACACAGCTATACCTCATCAGATACATCTCATGCGTGAGTTGACCTATGGGTCCAGCAAGATCAACCGTGGGTTGAGCATGTGCGTATGAAGAACCATGAGAACGTCTGAGAGACTGTGTCAATGAGGGGACACTGCCAAACCGGAGAATTAAAACCTACCTAGCGGTGGAAGAATCATTTTATTCTAGTCTAGAATGTCGTTTGTGGTAGGGAACGCTTCGTAGGCTGGCCAAAGAGACTCGGATAGCTGACCGGTTTTCAAAGATGGCTTCAACATGGACGACCACCAGGCTTCGTATCGGTTAACAGCACGAGCAACGCAAACTGCCTAGCGTTTTTCGCGTATGTTACTGAGTGCACTCCTCGTCCTGTTCTCTGATATAGTTGCTCCAAACTCAGCATCAACCTCTGTTAAAAGACCATTGTTGTCGATTATTCGACTGCAGTGCGCCCGGCTGTTCCATAATCCCCATAAGCCATTCGTATAATCGATAGACTCCTTCAGTCTCCCAAAGGCCTGAATGAGCTTCAAGTGAGCCAAGAAAGCGTCCGCACCAGGGTCCTCGGTAGCCGTCTGGACATGAAGATTTCTGAGAACAGGAGATAGATCAACGTCGTTCTCATCTTTCAGACTTGAATAGGGAGATTCGGATGTAGATATTGTCATCAAGTTGGGTGGCATAGTGTCATAGGCTCCGTCGTCGGTTTTCGTGCAGGTATCGAAAAATGAGAGCGTGCTCTTGACTGAAGCGAGAGTTTGGGCTTTGAAAGAATGATGCTGTAATTGCGACAAACTCACTCGAGCATATTGCTTCTTTAAACATCATAAGCCACGTGGAACAGTCAACTTTGTCACTGGCTATACCGTGAAGGACTCGACACGGACTGCGTGAGGCTCACAGCAGCCTGGTCCCTGACGTGGCTGTGTGCATCAACACCGCCACTCGGCGAGGAACAAAGCCCACAAAGTGATCACAGGTGAGAAATAGAGAGAGAAAATCCTAAATTTTAGAGTAGGCTCTATAATTCTTATAATTGTTTTAAAGAGTTAAGAGTAACTTATCTCTTTAAGTAATATTATTATATAGTAAAATCAGAGAGCATAAAGCTTAGGGTGTCTCGGGTTTTTCTTGGGCACCTAGCTATCGTATGAATATGAAGAAAATAAAGCAACCTCTCCATTCAAACGTTCTACACAGCAGTCTGTCGAGTTTGCATGAAGTGGAAAATAATAGAGACCTTGTCCCGGCTGGTTGCGGCGCAGAGGGGCGATTAGAGTGGCGTAGAATAGTGAACTATATAGGAAGCTAGTCACTGACAAACGCCGGCCACATGAGGCTGCCAACTATCTCTGGAAACTCCAGTTACCTACTCTATTCTGATACTATGTATGAAAAAGATAACCGCTGGCTTCTAACCAACAGGGCGGGAGCAACCCTACCAAAGCTCCAGGACGCGCCCGATCACACCATCCCAGCCATGTTCCTACCACCACTCGTGGCAGTGTCTGAGCTTTCGGTGAGACCAGCACGGTAAGCTCGGTGAAGCTGCTGCCCAGCCTAATGGTTACATCAAATCTAAGGCTCTATGCACTTTGCCGACAGTGCAGTTCCAGCTACATGGTATCGGGTCCTCGCAGCTTTTCGAAGACGGCTACTCGGTCTGAAACTAGAGCATGCATAGTTCTCCAGGGGTCCCAGTGGTTACTGCAGACGCCAGATGATGCGGCAAGCGCATTGATTAATTAATTTACTAACGGATTCTGCATTTTCCCCTCCCGGACGTCGGACACTACTAAGGAGAACTGTCTGTACATGGTATACAACACACTGTGATTGCACTACTTCAAGTCCAGGCTCAAAATACAGTCATGTCATCATCTGAAAAAGGACGTTGGATTAGAACAGTCCAATAGAGAATCTCACAAGTTGATGGTTGATTGACTTTGCGAGAATGTTTGCCCAGCTCTTGCCCCTGTCGGCTCAACCTCCAACTGACCAACTCTACCACCCAGAAAGAAGTTGAAAGACAGATACGAGCGTAGGAAAGAACATCTACAGAATGTTTCGCATGACCTAATGCAGTTCCGGCCAATCGTACTTGTCCAGTATGAATCTTTCCGAAGCTGAGAAACAGCGTCTCCTATCCCAAGTGTTTGGTTGAGGGTGTGAGACAAAATAAAGCACAGAGAGCTGCTGCGAACCATCCGTGCATCAGGAGGCAGCCAGTATCTTATGGTGTGGTGCTCCGCTACACCATCTCGCCTTTTGGCATCTCAGAAACCGATATGCAAGAGACGCGTGGCAGAGTCGGGACTGAGCCATGCATAGGCAGCAACGGTGACATTTCTGCAGATGACTGGAAACACTACTGAGGGTGTAAACAGTGATAGTCAATGACACGGGAGTCTGACTGATGTCCAGGAAAACTACAGTTTTTCGAGAACGTTTTGCGAAGTGGGATAGATGTCGTCCCTCTCGCCGCGGGGAGCTTGGCTGACAACTCAAAGCTAGTCGGTGTCCAGAGCCTAAAGTCTCGAAAACGATGACAAGAGAGTTCGGCTGGTACGTGAAATATCCCCTTTCCGCTGCCTTCAACAGGGAGTTGGATGGTCCCCGATCAGCGGAAATCTCAAGCGTTTGGCGTCGTTCAATTCAACCTAAGCCTTTGACATGAGCAACTCACCAGCAGCATCAAAGTTGGTGGAAACATCCAAACTACAAAGTTGGATATCTTCTTCATCCCCGTGAAATCTAGAAACTGCCCTTCAATCTTCACTCTGGCTATGGAGCTTCCTGATAGTTGACGAAAAAGCAAAAGGCTCTACTCATTAGCAGTAAAGCTGTGTATCACACCGCCGCCGCTTTCGCTTTCGCCGTCCTATGACCATCATTCATTCCTCTTCCTTCGCCATACGCTTCTCAGGCATGAATGTGAGGCATCCAACACATTGTCCGAAGATGATCGCCCTGAGGGCCATCGGCCCGCCCCTGATGGGCACTCCAGAGGTTCCTGACTGCTGGGACGATGGCGTGCCGAGTGCCCGGGTGGGAAACGGCTCAGGAATGCGGGACCTGATGGACGTTGGGGATTCACAAAGGCAAACGCCCATATGACACAGACAAAGGCGGCTGTGCTGGACCCGGAAAATCGGATTCAGAAGCGATCCCACAGTGGCTTGAGGGTTGATTTAGAACTATTGGCGCCACGGACGGCTCGTAGCAAACACGCTAACAGCTCTAGCCCAGGAACTGCTCTTTGTTGATCTTGATCGTCAATAATGCCCTATTTCTCGATTGAGCGATCAAAAGACACTGTCGGGTCTCTTTTAGGAGTTTGGAAGATTTGGGAGGTTGCGCAGCTGATGCAGCTAGACGCACGGATTTTCCTCGTTGCGCGACACAATAGGTGTAGGTGGCAGACAACTTTTAATGCTATCCCGCCCACATGCAGGGGACAGTTCTTTTGGAATGTTTCCAGAGACTTGTTTGGTGGTTGGTGGACCAATTCCTAATCAAAGAATCCAATCCAGGTTCATGAAATCTGCTCTGTGATCTTAAACGGGAGAATGCAAGGCCTCAATACAATATCTAAGAGCAACACCTGGCGAACATCGAGAGTGCACTCCTTTGCTAACATGAACCATTTCGCAGTATTCAAGGTTACAGGGTAGATCGGGAACTCACATTCTCCATATTATTCTGGGCAGTTACACTAGACAAAAGGCTCTCTACGATCAATGTTACCACCGAGTTCCGGGGGCTTGCTCGAATACCGGAAACTCACCCTACACTTGTTGACTTTTGAGCCGCGGGGATCCCATCACCCCATCTGACATGGATGCCAGAATAAAGTATCGATGGACTGCTTACCCGATGTGACACAAGAATGGGCCCAGACGAAAACCCGGTGTCTCCGTGGTTGGTGGGTGCTGCGGTGGCTTTCAGCTTTGTTGTAAGACTTGGCCAGCATGCAGCCCTGCACTCGAGTATGACCGCTTCTGAGGTGGCCTCACACTTGACCACTACGTAGTAGGTAGACTACTAACAATATGCATCGGAACTCTCGGAAGTCGGTCGATATGACGGCATGGTTGCAAAAGTGCCAATTATCGACGGTTGCCCATCAGCAACCTTCATATGGAAGTAAGACGCCTACAGCACGTGGAGCGTGTGGACGCTCAGACAAGTGAATTAATCTCACTGCAGATGAAGGCGAGGGATCGCAGAAACAGTACCTTTTGGGCCTATGATGACCAGTTATCTGACAACGGGCGCCGAACATCAGCGGGATTAGAGTTACACAACGTCTGCAAAGGCAAATGCCACAATGAGCTGACCAGGCCAGGAACTAACAGGATTGCAGCCTCGGTTCATCGGACATGGCAAGGAACTCGCTACTCACAGAACTATCGAGGCTGCAAGAACAGCAAAGAAGGTCCATGAACAGGCATTCTTCTGTAGCCGACAGCTTGATGAGCCAATGTCGACCTCGCTCAGAGTTGCCGTCCATCGTCAGCTGACCACGACTTGTCAGCCCGGCCGAACAAGTCATTTCCAGCCGCCAAGTGCCAAGTGGATTTCCAGTTGTGGCATCGCTTAATCGCCCATTGCCAGAAAGATTATCGATCTGCCGATCACGCCAAGCTCTCCCCTCACACCCAGCTTCTCCAATCGCACCTCTGCCCTGGCCACTAGTGTAGTCAACGGATTATCCCAGATAATGGAGCCCGAGCAGAGTCAGCCCCGCAACTAGACGGGCAAGCTTAACCTGTCCCGAACTCTTGTGCCGTGTCTCTGGTCTCTGGCTGCATGTAAGCCGCTGGACTATGCAATAATGCGGCATGGGTCGGAGGCCAAACAGGCTTCCCCGCAGCATCCGGTGAGCTACAGCAGTTGGCAGGGTAGAGGAGCAAGAGATAATCGCTGCCCGGCACGTCACGATTATGAAATAATTTCAGTGGGGAGATGCTTGGCATGTGGTGAGCAATGCTTATCCTGGGTATCCGATGCGGAGATAAGACATGGCCGTCATGGAAAGGAGGCTACTGAAGGCTACCGAAGTCAAACGGTCAAACGGTCAAGCCAAGATTCCCAAAACCCAGCAGTGGTAAAAAAAACGGTTTTTTGCCAGCACGCCAATCAGGATAGCCAATCCGTCAATAGCATCATAACCACGTCGATGTTTTCCAGATTTAGCATCTTTGGGTCTTCAGCTTGAGCTAGCTCTGGTGTGCCCTGCGGCCGGCTCTAACCCAATCATGGGGGATGCCAGTGCATGAGATGGCGTCCACTATCATAGCGACACGATAATGATGGGCTTTTGCATGCTAGGCCTTGCCCTTCGGGCCCTCGGCGGGGCGGGCGGGCAGAGAGTTGTTGCTGGAGACCCAGAGGATCGTCGGAAGGCCTGGAAGCTTCTTGGGCGGAAGCCCGATGTCCGTGAGCCGTGGGAGGGTCGGGACAGTCTGCGACTGGCCATGACCCCTCAAACCGTATTTGTGGCTGCATGCTTCAACTGCTATATTTACCCGTTTAGTGCTTTCGACTGGTGCCAACCCCTCAAGACATGTGTGTGGCTGCAGCCTTCAACTACTCTATATTTACCATTTGGTGTGTTTCACGCAGATGCTGTACCTTTTGCGTGGGTGGTCTGACTGCCAATCACTTCTCATCTCGTATTGTCGTCTCCATGAGTTCTCCCCGCCCTCGTATTATTTTCTCTGAGCTGCACCAGCCGGCCAATAGGCGGCCTAAGATCCGACATTGGGTCTTATACGGCTTTTGCAGAAGCAATTCTCAGGTTCCGGTCATGGCGGTGGAAGAAACAGAGACAAGGCTCCGCTCCGAGACAAAAGACGGCTGGCTGGCTCATGCTGTCTTACCCGAGTGCCTGGCCAGCTCATCCACAAGAGTGCCTCCCCCTGGCAAGCTGACCGAAGCTGATGCGCTGTGCGCTGAACGAGAGCCCACCCGCTTGCATTAGCCAGCCTTACGGTCGGTTAAACGACTATTGAACGACTGTTCCGCCCCGTGCAAGACAACTACCTATGCGGGGGTGCCCGACTTGAGCCTCCAAGCTAACCCTTCCCGCACAACTACGGTGTCCAACGAGATGTTGCATGTCAACACCATCTACACCAAGTGCCTGAATAACCACTGCATCAAAGCTCGTATTCCAGCTCGGTGTGATGCTTCTTGCTTTTCAGCTGCAGCCAGAGTATCAGTTGGCTTGAGCCTTTTGCGTCAGGCTGTCATCTTGGCGAGAAAATAGTAGCAGCCATCAAGATTCCCTTGTGCTACTATGTCGTTCGGGCCATCGCTTCCCGTTAAATGACGGCTTTACTTGCCGCTGCTTCTCGGAGATTCTGTAAGCCGTTGAAACTCTGACCCAAACGAGCTGTGCTCAGCGTAAATATAGTAAGACTAGGCCAGAACCAGTTATCTTCGTGGCAAAAAGCATTGTGCCGTTCTAGACGTTAGCTTTAGTGCACAGGTCAAATCGAACTTCGCATCTCACCCTCAGTAAGCCTGGTGTTGGTTTCCATGATGCCCACCTCGCCCCGTGCTCCCTTGTGCCGTTTTGGTTTCTCCCGGACCCAACCACCTCCTGCGGACCCATGTTTCTTTGTCTCCCCTGTCCTTGGAAACTGGGAAACATCTGCATCCGGGGCCAGCTGGCATCCACAGTTGAGGCTGCCATAGCGTATGCGTGTCACACTGCAAAGAGCCCGGAATGGTGACGATCTAAAAGTAATTAGCTTTGGAGCTATTGCCTTGCGCAGGATGTTGCCCAAAGTAGAATGAGCTGACTTCCTTTTCGGAATTTGGGCGGCCAAGGCAGATCGTGACAAGAGAAGACAAGTTTACGAGATCTCGTGTTTCTCTGATAGAGGACGCAACCACAATCTTTACTTAAAGTCCATACGATCCTGCTCTTAGGAAACTTTTCTCGAGTACTCCCAAGACAAGAAAGGCCTTGGGCTCACCCGAACAACCTTCTTCTTCATTCGCTCCCCTATCCACTAGCCTTTCGTTTCACTCACCCAAGGGCCTGCAGTTGCCCATCATGCATATCAAATATCTCTTCGTCAACCTCCTCGCCCTGGCCATCTCGGTCAAGGCTCTCCCCCATGCCGAGAGCGAGGACTTCGGTCTCGAGGCTAGGGACAGCGAGAACTTCCTTGCTGAGCGCGGTAACCCTGACTGCGGCCATGATGCCAAGCTAGTCTACGGCGAATGTGTCTGCAACAACAAGGAGCTTCACTGGGACGGCAAGAAATGCGACTGCCCCAAGGGCAAGAAGCTCGTGTACGGCAAATGCGTCCCCAGCTGCTCTGAGGGCAAGGAGTACAAGGACGGCAAATGCGAGTGCCCCCACGGAAAGGTCGAGAAGTACGGAAAATGCGTCTGCCCCGACGGTCAAGTTGAGAAGTACGGCAAATGCGAATGCCCCGAGGGCAAGAAGCTCGAGTACGGAAAGTGTGTTCCCAACTGCCCCAAGGATAAGGAATACAAGGACGGCAAATGCCAGTGCCCCCACGGAAAAGTCGAGAAGTACGGCAAATGCGTCTGCCCCGACGGTCAAGTTGAGAAGTACGGCAAATGCGAATGCCCCGAGGGCAAGAAGCTCGAGTACGGAAAGTGTGTTCCCAACTGCCCTAAGGACAAGGAGTACAAGGACGGAAAATGCCAATGCCCTCACGGAAAGGTCGAGAAGTACGGCAAATGCGTCTGCCCCGACGGCCAAGTTGAGAAGTACGGCAAATGCGTCTGCCTTGACGGCTACAAATTCGAATACGGCAAATGTGTTCCCAACTGCCCCAAGGATCAGTACTACAATAAGGAACACAAGAAGTGCGAGTGCCCTCACGACAAGGTCTTTGAATACGGAAAGTGTGTTTGCCCTAAGGGTCAGGTTGAGAAGTACGGCAAATGCGTCTGCCCTGACGGCTACAAATTCGAGTATGGAAAGTGTGTTCCCAACTGCCCGAAGGATCAGTACTATAACAAGGAGCACAAGAAGTGCGAATGCCCTCACGGCAAGGTCTTCGAATACGGAAAGTGTGTCTGCCCTAAGGGTCAGGTCGAGAAATACGGAAAGTGTGTCTGCCCTGACGGTTACAAATTCGAATACGGCAAATGCGCTCCTAACTGCCCGAAGGGCCAGGACTACAACAAAGACACCAAGAAGTGCGAATGCCCTCACGGAAAGGTCGAAAAGTACGGCAAGTGTGTCTGCCCTTGGGGTAAGGTAGAGGAGTACGGAAAGTGTGTCTGCCCTAAGGGTCAGGTCGAGAAGTACGGAAAATGCGTCTGCCCCGATGGCTACAAGTTTGAGCACGGCAAATGCGTTCCCCAATGTCCCAAGGGCCAGGATTACAACAAGGAGCACAAGAAGTGCGAGTGTCCCCATGGCAAGGTTGAGAAGTACGGAAAATGCGTCTGCCCCTGGGGTAAGGTAGAGGAGTATGGCAAGTGTGTCTGTCCTCATGACCAGGTCGAGAAATACGGAAAGTGTGTCTGCCCCGAAGGCAAGAAGTGGAATCACTGGCACAAGAAGTGCGAATGTTCTCATGGTCTGATTGAGAAGTACGGAAAGTGTGTCTGCCCCGACGGTCAGAAGCTTGAGTACGGAAAGTGTGTCTGCCCCAAGGGTCAGTACTATGACCGCTGGTCCAAGAGCTGCAAGTGCCCCAAGGGTCAGACCTGGAATGGTCAGAAGTGCAACGAGAAGCACGACTGCGGCCACGACGCTGACTGGAAGTATGGTGGCTGCGTCTGCAAGAAGCATGACCAGGTGTTCAACAGCTACAGCAAGAAGTGTAGCTGCAAGGACGGTTACTACTGGGACGGCCACAAGAACAAGTGCAAGAAGGGTGGCTACCACTACTAAGGAACGGTCCCACCTGAGGAGAGATTAACTCGAGACGAGTCGGGACATTGCATGGTGGCATGGTGGCATGGTGGCAATGAGTTGATTGGAGATAGCTCGGAAGGGAGCCATTATGAGTTATGAGAATGGTTTGGATCTGAAACTGGGATGTGGCTTTTCTTCGCTGGGAACAAATTCTTGACACTCCTTACATACCTATTTTTCTTTCAAAGAGTTGATAATTTTTAAAATATATGAGGACAAAGTCGTTGACGGTACTA
Organism: Fusarium buxicola; assembly: GCA_014899095.1. Taxonomy (NCBI): domain Eukaryota; kingdom Fungi; phylum Ascomycota; class Sordariomycetes; order Hypocreales; family Nectriaceae; genus Fusarium; species Fusarium buxicola. Next base: position 32,752 of record JAAVUK010000378.1, read on the forward strand.
AATTATTACCTGTCCAGTAATCTCAAGTGATTCTATGACTGTGCTGGTCCATTAACCATTCACCGTAAGATGGGAGTCAAAAGCTTGATATGCACATGCGGATTTATAAAGCTGTGTACAATGACGGCTCTAGTTCAGCCACTATTTACAGAGAATAAATTGTACGTGGGGTACTGTACAGATTCCTCATTCCAACCACGTAAAGAACCAATAATCATTCACTCTTTCGCTACACAATCCTTTAAGCAGCACGCTTGGCGGCGAGTTTAGCATTCTGAGCAGCACGCTTGGCCTTTCGGGCAGCACGTCGGCGGGCACAAGAGTTGGAGCCGCCCTTCGCAGGCGCCTTGGTGGCAACAGGGGCAGCAGTGTCGGCCTTGCTCGGCGCATCGACGGCAGTGGGCGCAGGAGCAGCAACGGAAGTGGGAGCGACAACGGTGCCGTTGGAGGGCGAAGAAACTGTAGGAACGAGAGTAGCAAAGGTGGGAGTTCCAGCAGCAGGGGTGGAGGCAGCAGGGGCGGAGGAAGCAACGGGAGCGTCAGACGCAGGGCTGCCGCTGGGGGAAGCACCATCCTTACCACCAGAGGACTTGTCACCAGAGCAGTTACCATCGCTGGCCTGTCCAGCAAGGTTGGCAGTGTGATCCTCGCAGCCGCTGGGCCAGACCTTGGGGCCAGGAGCAGTGTAGCTGGTGGGGGCAGGGTAGTAGATGTTGATGAGCAGGCCAGGCTCGGATCCATCATAAGCACCAGGGAACTTGACGACGGGAGAAGGCTTGCCAGCACCAGCGCCATCAACGGTAAGCTGGGCGCAGCCGATGTAGAACTGGGCACCACCCTTCTTGCCAGCACCGTGGAGGCCAACGTGCTCAGCTCGCATCAGGTAATTACCCTTGGGAAGGTCTTCGGGGAGAGTGAAGGTGAAGTTGTGGATACCCTGGTTGTTGATGTAGGTAGCCCACTTGAGACCCTCCTTGGTGATGGAGCTGGTGCTCAGTTCATAGACCTTGAACCAGTCACCGTCACCGAGGTAGTCGGAAGCCTTGGCAGGGGCCTTGCTCATGTAAACGGCGAGAGGACCGGGGTGGCCAAGATCGTTGTTGACGGTGAAGCCAACCTCGTCACCGGGAGAAACGGCGTGGGTCTTGGTCTTGGCTCGGATAGCGGGATCGAGGCCACCCTTGTTGCAGATGATATCCTTGGAGGTCACATCCTCAACGGGAGAGTTGGAGTTGGTGGTCTGACGAACGTATTCGTAGGGCTCGGTGGCCTTGCCGCTGACAATCAGAGCCTCGAAATTGTAGTGGGCCAGGACACTAGGAAGGGCGGCAGCAATAGCCAGGAAGGAAGAGAGAGAAGCGCGCATGGTGTCTGTTGCTTGAGAGAATGTGGGTAGTTGAAAAGATAGTCGAAAAGTCGAAGTAAAGATGGACAAGTAAAGCGAAGGGCTAACCACCAGGGTTTGCAATGAATGTAATGACTCGTAGAGGCGGAGAAAAGAAAGGCGCAAGCAACAGCTGCAGCGAAGAAGACCGGAACTTGGAAGTGGAAAGAATGGGATGAGGAAAGAAGAGAAGAGAGAGTGGAATGACTGCGAGGTGCCGTCTTTAAATCCATCGTCTTGACATTGTCCCTGAGATTGCCACCGCTCCCGAGTGTCTTGGCCTCGTCGCTGGCTTCTCGACAATTGCTGGAAATTCCATGCCTAGGCCAGGGGATAGCCGCGATAAACACTGGGAAGCCGGATCCTGAAACGGTGCCTGTCCTAGTCGCCGGGGTTCATTATCGGGCTGCACAGATCACCAACCAATGCGTGAACTCTTGGACAAGGAGTTCTGCAAGGGACAATGTTTGATGAGGGTTGACAACCCCGTTTACATGCCTCTGCCGCCGCGAGGCTCTTGCTCACAACCCTGTCTGTCAGCTACGCGAAGTGTCTCAAAGCTCGGGCTACCAGACCGTTTCGGTACCTCGGCCTAGCGCTTCGATTATGGGTCATGTTTATCGGGGTTGAGAAGAGAAGATGCTTGGGTGTTGGAACTTTGGGCCAGCCAACAGCCACTTCCACTTCCACTTATCGTTGATAGCGCACCACCCGTTCTGCGAAGGCATCAGTATAGTTGCTGCGTCTGTCAAAACACGATCATCAGCCGTACGACAGGTGTTGGTCAACCATATGGCAGATTCTTTTGAATCAGAAGCGACTTGAAATGTCAACTGTATAAGCGATTGGTGGAATTAAGTTCACAGGGGTTGTCGGAGCATGGGTCTCTTATTGTAACAGGTGAGTGGGCCCAGAGATCTGGGCGCCAAACGTTTTGTAACAGGGGCAGAACGGAACATTGAGCCGTAAAGGAACAATTAACTATGAGATGTCGCGATTAGTCTTTGCTGCCGGGCTTTGCTGTTGTGATCTAGAATGCTTGTTAGTAGACCATTACAAGATCGAGAGTGGAGAGGTAAGAAAGGAGAAGCTATCATTGAGAATTAGGGGTTTCTTATGAATCAAACAATGAGATTAGTGCAGGCTGTACGGAGTACGGGGCAGGTTGTAACAGAGGTAGAATTGTGAAGAACGACGTGTTTGCGGAAGCTATTGTAGCAGGCCTCGTAGCAATCCGACAAGAGTTTCCAGCTGATCGTTTCAAGAACTTCTAGATACCCTACGCCACGTAATGATAGGTAAAACAAATGATCGGACGATTTTTTTTGGCATCTCGTTTCATAAACGTCAAACGACCTGGCTTTTGAAACAGCTTTGCTAAACAGTCCATGAAAACACGGCATAAGCCAAAGATGCTGTGGTTATCTCTCAGGCGAAGCTCTCTCATATCTTGTGTATTTCCTTCGGCGATTGAGTTTGGCGGCGCCTCTACCCTCGGCGAGGATCGTGTTCTGTTGAAGTGGGCCACTCGAGTCGGTACGTACCTCCTGCTTTCAAAGTGCGAATGCCCTCATCTACGTCACCACGTACTACCCTCGAGGCTCGATTAAGCTCACCCAATGGGAATAGAAAACCAATAGCCCAAAGAGGAAAATCGCTTAGCCAACACGCAATCGGTGTTTAAGCGTAAATTTAAACAGGCTCACTTTAAAAAGACATACAGGATGCTTAACCCCTAAATGCCTAACCCCTAATGTTGCTGACTCTATCTCTTGTTACTCAACGATATAAGAGATAGTCTATAACTGATCTTAGACTCCCGTTGATTTTCTGGGCTTAACCGCAGGATGAGCTTCAGAATTGGAGGCTCCGTACCCCTCTGTAGGGCACTTATTACGAAATAATACCTAATCAATCTTCGGTTCTCCATCCCTTGACTCCTCATTTCGCTTGACCTGCTTGATCAAACTTATACCGGCAGTCTCACTGGCACAATCTTGGACTTGTTTCGTCCAAAAAGGGTCGCGGCCAGTAGCGAGAACTGACCTCCGGCGTTGTCTCTGGGCCTCGCCCACTCCTAATATAGCCTGTTTATTCGATTCGATTTCCTCCAAGTATCTTGCGCGATTGGCATATCGCTGGTAGTGATCTTCCCAAATGCTGCCTGACCCAATTCGCTGCAAGACGAAGCGGACCAGGGAACCGAGAAGCAGGAGGACGTGTTCGCTGATGAAGACCGTGACAGGCAATGTGACCCAATCGACGGTCCCGTTTCTGAACTTCTCGGCACTGAAGAGATGGACGATGGCGGCTGTGCAGATGCTGCCGAGCCAGTTCAAGGCTTCGAGAGAGTAGATCCATGGCCCAATGCCGTCGGACCGGACAGGGGCCGGGCGCTGATGGTCATGGGATATTTTGGCAAAGTCTGACCGCAGTTCAATCCAGTTGTTGACGAGAAAACCCATGGGAAGGATAGGCCATACTGGAGAGAAGAGTGCTAAATATCCGAATTGCAAGACGATTTCGGAGATGTCTTCCTGCACGTTGTACCCTGGCAGGGTTGCCTCGTTTCGACATCGTGCAAGGAATGCGGCTTCTCCAGGCTCATCTTTGACTATCGCGAGCAGCATGTCACCTGTGGAGTGAGCTCGGCGATAGTCTCGATACCATCCGGAAAGCTTATGCTTCAACCAGGGCACAATGTTCTCCTCAAAGAAGCTTGAAATCTGACCCGTGACAGTCAACGCAATAACCTCGTTGCGCAGTCTATCGGCGTCGAGGTTGAATGGTTGATGGACGAACTTCTTACCAAAGCTTTCCAAAGCTCTTTGAAGGATTCTCTCAAGTCTTGGAACAATGTTATCGCCAAAGGGGATATACACAAAAGCAGTAAGAAAAATGGGGAGGTAGTTTGTGAACATGTTGAGAACAAATGTCTTCTGGGTGAGTGACATTTCGTGATGGTCAGCGGTCCGATGATTTTCAAACTCGGTCATCCAGGTAGCAGCATCCTCAAGGGCCGAGGTGACATAAGGAAGCGAAATGGCAAGGAGAATAGTAGGCAGATATTCCTAGACCTGGAATTAGCGACGATGTTAGCCGAAGGGTACGCAAGACAGTGTACCAAATAGTTTTTGTAGGGACCAGCATAGGTTTCCGAGATGAGAACTTCAATGGCGAACACGGCAACAATTGTTATTCCCAGCGCAATAAACGCGAAGAGTAGGAAGGGAATCTGCAAAAGTTGACGGCAAACTTTCTTCCATCGGGAGAAATAATAATGTTTTTGTCCGCTCTCGTCGGCCAACTCTTTGTCGTACTTGAACTGGGGCCGATTGACCTTGACATGCTGAATGCCCTTGACGTTCCATCGGAGACTCAGGTCTACTTCCTGAATCTTCCAGTACTCCAGGAAGATGGTGCACCAAACACTGGTCAGGATGCCGTAAGCTAGAGAGTACCGAGGAAGCCAAAGCCAGGCGATGACCCCAGTTATAGCCGGGAAGGTGAGGAACAACAGGTAAGTCTGAATGAAAGCAAAATAGAAGGCAACCTATACTATGGATGAGTAAATCTTCTGGTGAATCTATGATTGTGTGGATGGCTTGCCTTGGAGCCATGTAAATCTCGAATTGAGTCAATGTCGTCCAGAGTCAAAACGAGCCTTTTACTGAAATGTCGAAGCAGCGACTGATTAACACACGTTTTGTGCAACGGGAAGATCGCCTTGACGTTTTCCCACTTTCCTAGTCCAGGAGTGATGCCTGCACCACCGAGGCTCTTTGGCCAGCTGACAAGGTGATAGACGGACAGAATGTCCTCGGCCTCATAAGCTCCATCGACAACCGTGTCTTTGTCGCCTCCTGGGTGATTTGGTGTGATTCCGTACAGCCAGTCCTTGACCCTAAAACGAACTTGGTCAGGATGCTGAACTTATCAAAGGCAGACGGCATGAGATACCTTGACTTGTAGACTGCATGTCCCAGCAATTCGCGAGGCGCTTTGACAAAGACTAGGAGGGTTTGCTCGTATCCAGCTCTCACCTCAACATCGAACCCAGCTTCTTCCAGGTCTAGGAGCAATGTTTTGAATTCCTCGATGGCAGTATCGCGGCCTACCAAGTTCAATGTCAACATCACCGGAGGTTTGAAGGAGTGGGGTCCTGACTTGTGTCGCCGAAATCATATAGAACGACATACTTGTCATTGTATGTCGTTGCATCGTCTTGTTCGCCTGTTTGAGGCATTCTTCGGGTTATAACGTCAATAGGCCCCCTCGTGGCGGCGCGGGGTGGTGTTGGAATCCAGTCAGGTACAGCGAATCACAAACTTAGCGACGATGTCGTAACGAAGAGAGGCGTGCGGGTACAAAGTTGATGTTTCCCCGCCCAAGGTTTCGTACGCCGGGAGACATTAAGAACATATTTTCCCTTCACAATTGAGGACAAGAGGTCCGTATTATCCGCGTCAGCAGCTCCACTTGGCCAAAAGGTCAATACTGGGCGTGGTCTGTGAGCCTACCAGCGGATAGGCCGGCACGAATGCATGGTTTTCATCTTGGCAAAGACATCCGAATTCCGAGACTTAAGACATAAGCCGATATTATTGTGGCTGGGGGGAACGCCTCGCTAAGACCATTTGGGATCAACCATAATTACTATTTAATTTTATTACTACTCTCGCGTTGCAAAACTCCTCAGTATCTCATCTCTCATACCTAGAATGCCATACATGATACGACCTCGCGGGCAAAGTTATGCCCCATGACATACTTTTTCTTATCTAGTTACTTCCCCATCTTCAGCGAGTTCACGGGAACTTACGTGTCAAATTCATCTAAAAGTCATTGCCTGGCTTTCTCCAGGACGCGAGTTTTCGTGGCGACGAACGCGTTTTGCCTTTGTATTCTCATTCAGGACAGGATGAAGTGAGCAATCAAATCTTGTTAGCTGTAGTAACACTGGAATTGTCCATCGGCCATAAATACACCGATCTGGTAGATGGAGATTCTGCTAGTAACCCATTGGAGACCATTTAGGGTTCTCGGGACTCCCGGAGCCAATGACACGACAGCACAAGCTGCACCCGTTCATAGAGGAGTTATGCAAACATCACTTCTATGATATGAGAGCCAAGATAACTTCCATAACAATGGTTAGTGGCTAGAGTCCCCTTATCAGACATGCACGGTCGATGAATCGCTGGCAATGTCAAGGACATGAATTGGCTTGAACTATACGAATAGAAGATAGAACGCATTCTCACAACAAACAATTGTCTCCTATGATTAACCTTTCGGTCCTCTGAGCTAGAATAAAGGCTTGTAGTTTTAGGCTCGTTAAGCTTGCCGTAGGCTATTGGATTGGAGTTGATCAGATGATACTCAAAATAGACTCCGTTGTAGAGCCCCCGGTCAACAAGGTAAAGTACACCGAAGACATGTAGAAAGGATCGAAAGGATGGTCTATAAGAGGAGGGATCATGGAGTTATGGGGCATGATGGATGGAAACCAGTGCTTGAAAGTGTGGCGAGGTCGATTGTCTCCGGACTAGCTACCATGTCTTAACTCGCCTATAGTTGACGTGATATGGGCCGCTCGAAATCTTGGACCGAGGTTCTTAAACGAAAGATGCGCAGATCACAAATGGCGATTCCAACCTCGTCACTATAGCGCACTTGCCGTTCACTGAGGATATTTCCAGGCTGTTCGAGTCGATCCAGGAACATCTCCTCTCGTGTGCGACCCTGCTTTTGAGGATCACACCCTCAATCACGGTCTCCCTTACGAATTGTCGAATTAGGATCGAGTTGTGACTGGACTCAGGAACGTACCTGGATAATCAGTAATAGACTTTGAGCACTGGTCCTTTTTTCGACCTTCAACTTGGGAGGGCACATCCTGTTGCGTTTCTACTGTACGTGGAATGAGTGATAACGTTGGAAATACAGCAATGCCCACGCCTTCCGTAGAGAAGGGCGTATGAGGCTGCCCCCTTCTTGCCCACTGTATGATTGCCTCACTCATGGCTTCACACGCTGAGCCAAACGTCATTTTGGTTAACTGTTTACTGTACCTGCGTTTTTCAGACAGCTGAGAGTACTGAGTTACTCACAATGGACTGGACCGTCTGAGATTGCCAAGTAACCTTGATTGCGATGTTTGATGCAGCACAAAGTGTAAATGGTGATATCATCACTGGGTGATTCCAGCCAATGCCCGAAGATTGAAGAAAATGGAGGCACAGAACTGGATGCCAGGAAGATGGGATGAGCAGCCAGGCATGTCATCCTGCTTACAGCCTTCCCGAATCCAAAGCGCAACTGGCTGTATCACACCACCACTCCCAAGCTTCCTGGGATCCCGCCATTTAGCTTCCAGTGTGCTTGGAAGCACGGTACGGGGAAGCAAGTTCTGGACGAGAGATGATGCTGCTGTAAGCCAGTCGCAATGTTCTCAAGACGCCACTTGCACTGTGGTGGTGAGGGGTCTCGAGATTGTCGTTGAACGTTACCTTTTGAACCCCGCGGATTCTCAGGCATGACGTTGGAGCAACATCATTCCATCACGGGGTAGGGAGGGATGACGACACAAGACACGCGAGCCGTGGGAAGCTCGGCTCGCGTGTCAAGCTCGAGATTATATGAAGCTCCTCCCGGAACCCCGATGCTCCAGTGTGAATATCTTGCAGATTCTGCTTCATCATTCCAGAACATCAAGACCACACATAAGTAAGACAAGACCAATTGAAAGACCAGCTATCAACCATGGAGGGAAGAAGACGATCATCTGGACCTAAGGCGCCCACCGGCCTCGATGACGAGACCGCCGTCGAGACTCACGACCTCATCCACCGCGCCGAGGAAGAGGAGCAGAAGGTCAGTAGTGACCCGCCCCCAGCGGATGAGAATCGCTACTGCTACGCAAGTACTAACCGCCAGCACAGATGCATGGCGACCATGCCATGACCCAGGAGGACGTTGGACCCAGTGAGGGAGGCAAGTCTGGTGGTCTGGGTGGTGAGCAAAAAGACTCAACAATGAAAAAAGCCAAGGAAACTTTGGGTTTCGGGAAAGAAAACAAATGAAGAGAATAACAGGCCGCCCTGCCTGAAGAGGGGAAGTGCGTTTATGTGGATTAGGATGTCCGAAACCAAATTGCCAAACATCAATGGACTGGTTCAATTATATTTGATTTGCTCACCTCGTCAAGATGGCTTCGACGTTTGTGGGCGTCCAGGCTTCTCCTAGCGATGTCGATGTGCAGTAAGTCTTTGTTGGCTACGTTGAAATGAAGAATAACAGGGTATCATAACGACAGCATACGCCCACCCGCAGTCTCCGAACTCCTTGTGACGCGACATGGAGCCGCGCAAAGCTAACAAACGCCCACCCGTCCTGGGGCGACGCGCGTGTAAAGGATAACGCATGTCCGTAGAACGCGCGTCTTTACAGCCCAAAAGCAAGACAGGTTGAAACCAAAATCACCAGCGCCAAGGCCTTCCCGCTAGGTTGTGCCAGGGCAGTCGCCCGATCCTCGTCTGCGGGCTTTCCATCGGACGCCCGCACCTTCTCGCCACTCGGATAGCGGATGTTGTACACGGGCGTATCATCGAGCTTATCGGGCAGTCCCAGCGTATGCGGACAGGAAGCCTGGTTGGCTTTGGGATAGTCGAGATCGCACGTTTCGTCGCGGCCGAGAGTACACAGAGAATCGAGGATGTTGTACAGGGCGTAGTTGTCGCCGACCCATGTGTCTTTCTGGTCGAGGCAGCTGGTGAGAAAGTTCATGCTGTTGGCGGCGCTTAGAGGTAGCCTGTTGTCTTTGGTGTCGATGAGGTCTTTGCATTTTGACGCGTCGACGTTCTCAAACGTCATCTCGACCGGGCCGCCCGCGGTCGGCTTGTCCGTGGCCGAGTGGCCGGTGTAGAGGTAGTTCCAAGCATCGTAGCTGACATCGTAGGCGCCTTCGGATTGATCGATACGGAGGAGATGGACGGTGCGGTCTTGGTAGGTGAGGGCGACGCAGATGTTTGTGCAGTCGACGGAATTGGGCCAGTAGGCGATGCGATTTGTGTTGACCTGGGATTGTTAGCCTGGGTCAGCCAAGATCAACCATGTAGAGCCATTGCATTCTGATTCTGCGTACCTTGCATCCCAAGACACCTATCGAAGACGAGAAACTATCGTGGGGCGTGGCCCAGACGGTTCCGCTGTCGCGAGCGCGCTCGGCGATGGTGGCGGTGGAGACGGAGGAGATGAGCAGGGAATGGAAGAGCAGCAGCAGAAGCAACGGGCTTGGCAGCAGCATCTTGAGAGAATGACGATGCCTGACCAAGATTCAGGCAAAAAGGCGACAACTAAAAGCAGCACAAAGAGCGACAAGCCGCATCTTGCGGTGATGAATCAGGTTGGCGACGCGGTCGATGAAAGACGGAGATTGAGAGGATAGGGGTCTCTTGTGGAGCATGTTCCTGCATTGCTCGCGCCGAATTAGGTTAGAATTTGCTGCCATTAGTTAGCATGCTGGTTTTGGAATGATGCTGCGAGAACGACAGGGTTTAATATTCCCTCGGCCTCGGAGAATATGCATCATTGTGCGCGTCTTTATTACAGTGGAGAAGACGAAACAAAGGTTGGTGATTGCTGGAAATGTTTCCCGGGCATTTCTAGACAAGAGAACTGGGCTTATTGTCTACTGAGACATTGGGGTTCCTCTAATCCATTCGTAGCTCGTTGATCAAAGTCTCGCTGAGATGGCCTCCTCCCCACCTCGTTCAATCAGAGTGCTCGTCAGTATCCTCAAGTGACATACAATGCTTTGCGCAGTTTACATGATCGCTAACTATCTGAGCTATACTACAACTTATACGTAGGGTACCTTTCCCCTTGTAACTCATCGTATCCCTCGCATCCAAGCCGCCCAGCAGAGTCGGCGCCAAGCCACTCACGCCACCATGTCGATCAGCGATCAACCTCGGGGCTCAGCAAGGGTTAAGCAATTCTTGCCAAGTACGAAGAATACGGCTACACGCAATTGGGCGAGAGCTCCAGGCCTTACATCGATGGCTGCGAAGACATCACTGTCGCATGATGAGTATCCACTTGTAGTCCTTAGTCTCGGGACATGATCCCTTGTCGAGGACTCGATGTAGAAGGCTTTCGTAAGATGCGAGATACGACAGAACATCGACGGCACGATAAACGCGGTGCACCTATGAGTATAAAATACTGACATACACCGCTTTGATAAATCCTGACTCTACCCAGGTTGCTCTGCAAGGAATTACATCTTGTGAATCGTCTACATCTTCTCATCATGACTCGGTTGAATCAACTTGTTCTCTCAGCACTCTCTCTCTTACCACCTGCTAACCTCAGTTACACTCCTGAACAGCCCTGCAAGGCATATCCAGGAACCCCAGACTGGCCCTCTCACCAGACATGGACTCATCTCAATGAGTCTCTAGGAGGTAGACTGCTTGCGCCTTCTCCGCCTGGAGCAGTGTGTCACCCAGGCTGGCATGCTTATGATCGGGAGGCATGTCACGAGGTACAAGCAAACTGGAGCGTCTTTGAGTATCACGCATCCAATCCCGTTTCGGTCATGTCGGAACAGTTTACCAACTGGACTTGCCTCCCCAACGGGACTTATCCTTGCAGTACCAGCGGCTATCCTGCCTACGTTGTCAATGCCACAACTCCAGAGCATGTGAAGCTGGGCATTGACTTTGGTGAGTAGTTCATATCTTCAACCAGCCATTCTGACATTCCGATAGCTGGAAGACATGATGTCAGGCTTGTCGTAAAGAACACTGGCCATGACTATCTCGGTCGCTCCATTGCTCCGGGCTCTCTGTCAATCTGGACACACCATATGAATGACATAGCTTGCCACCACGGCGAGTTCAAGCTCGACAACTCAGACATCACAATCCCCGGAGATGCTGTTACTGTCGGCGCGGGAGCCCAGATGTACGACGTCTACTCGGCCACTGACAAGTTCAACCGCACCGTTGTTGGTGGCGGGAGCAAGTCCGTGGGAGTAGGTGGCTTTATAACTGGCGGTGGACACTCCGTCTTGTCAGCGAGGTTCGGACTCGCGGCAGATCAAGTCCTCCAGATGACGATGGTTACACCAGGCGGGAAGATCCTCACTATCAATGAGCACAATCATCCCGCCCTCTTTTGGGCTATGCGAGGTGTGAGTGATTCATGGGTTTTCTGGAGATACAGCTAGCTAACTGATGCATCTCAGGGCGGCGGTTCAACTTTCGGTGTACTCACATCCATCACCCTGAAGACCTACAAGTCCCCCAAGATCACAACTTCCTCCTGGATGATTGTCACCGAACCAGATGCTCCTTTTGTTTACGACGTTATAGCGTACGTTTTGTCGCAGTTTCCGTCCCTGGGCGATGCCGGCATGTCGGGCTATACTATCGCTACCTCGAAGATGGACAATCCGATGCAAGTTCCAGGCGCACCTAAGAAGGTAGCCGGAGTCTTAGGTCAATTCATCGTTCAAGATGTTGAAGACCCTGATTATCTGCAGAGCATCTGGAAACCAATCAACGACACAGTTCAAGAGCGTTGGTCTGGCGCCGTACGACTGATTACTGCAACGGCGCATTATCCCTCCTTCTTGAAGTGGTTTGACGTTCATTACGACAAAGGCGCAGCTGGGAAGAGCTCATATCTAGTTTCGAGACTGTTAGGCAAAGAAGTCTTGGAAGGAGATCAAGGGGCTCTACAGGATGCTTTGAAGGCGACGATCGAGCCTTTGGGAGATATAGGCGTCTACCTAGTCGCTGGAAAGGGCGTCATTAACGCCCATCCAAGAGGTGGAAGCAATGCAGTGAATCCTGGGTGGAGGAAATCTTATGTCCACGCCCGTAAGTAAACCCTGTCCTCACATCCAGCCCCGAGGTTGTTAATGGCAATCTTTCAGTCTCCTGGGGAGCATTCTCAGCCTTCAACTGGACCGCCAAGGCACAGGCAGTAGAACACTTGACCAAATCGTGGGAGCCGCTCCGAAAGTTGTCTCCGGATACGGGGTCATACATGAACGAGGTAAGAGCCCTCAGTTCCGTCTTCGGACCAAACTGACATTCCGCAATAGGCACTTCCATCTGAGCCGAATTGGCAACGCACTTTCTGGGGCAGCAACTACGAGAGACTGCTTTCGATCAAGAAATCCGTGGACCCCCAAGACGTTTTCTGGTGTGTGCCTTGCGTGGGAAATGAGGGATGGGAGGAACATCATGATGGTCGCCTTTGCAGGGTTAAGTGAGGGATATTGTCCGTCCAAGAGAACATATATGCATTGAACACTGTGCATAGCATGAAATCGGAAGTCAAATATTATGGACAGAATATGTCGGCCTTGAATCAGAAAGCATGTCATTGGTCATCACGGGATAAATTCCACTCTTCTACCAAGCCTTGCAACTCTCCTGCAATGGGTTTACAACGTTCTCGCAGTAGAGCCTAAGAAATTCGCCGTCCTGCCACTCACGCAGACGTCCCGAACAAATTGCCAGACACTGTTCCACGGCGGTAAGATGATGCAACGGCAATCGCTCTGAACTGTTCTCAAGCCATCGAATGGCTGCAATGTGGCGAGCATCCGGAGAGTGAACACTCTCCATGCCTGCCGAAGAAGCCCATGTCTCCAAAGTCCGCTGATGCCAGATTTCTAACAAAAGTATGGCGCGCTCTAACAGCGTCGCCTTGGGATCTGATCCAACATATCCATTCGGCGATCCGTGCGACAGCTTGGAGCTGATGGGCTGTTCCACCAAGGGTCCTACAGTCCTTTCATTCTCGTTGAGGATAAGGAACTTGATAGACTTCTTATCCCATGGCAAACTAAGCCACGTAGTATCTCGGAGCTGCGGTATGGCTGCAGTCACATCAAGTACCAGTATAGTGCGCTGCTTAGGTGGCATGCTTGCCTCTTCATCTCGGAAACTCTCCAGCAGAAAATTCTCAAGATCTGAAGCAATGGAAAACATTCGTGCCTGCTCCAAGGGCGCTTCAACAAATGAGAGGTTCTGAGACGTTAGTTCCAACTGGAGAATGCAACCTCTGACTCTCGCTTCTCCAGCACTTTGACATATGTCCGTAACCTTGGCGGTCTTGGACGATTGGGCTGCGGCCGTGGTCACCGGCGTGAAAGTGATAATTGGAGTCTTTACGCGAGCTGAGGATGGATCCAGGTCCAAAGAGAGTCTTTCCAGCGTAGAATTAGCCTCTACCTTCCTTATAGAGCTGTTTCAATTACGAATCCTGAGACGAGTAGCCGTCTTCATCCAGAGGTATTGCTTTCACAAGAGTCTCTTGCAAAGAGTCTCCAAGGGCAAGTATCAAGTTGAATACGGTGATCTGCTTCCTCTTCATTGCCATCATCGCTCGCTCACGTTGTTGCGACAATCTGTTGTCCAGTCGCATCATTACTGTGTACGAGTTCCGACAGCGACATGTGCAACCGCGGCACATGGCGACAAAGAGTGCATTGGCTCTCATTTGCACCTGCGAGAACATTTCCGCCCGCAGTTTTGCCTCGCGAGATTGCTCTCGTGCAGAGAACTCCTTCTGGGTTTTGACGCTTTTGATTATGGACTTGAGTGAGAGTCGTTCTTCGGTGAGCTCTTCGAGCAGTTGACGAAGAGTTCGTCGCTCCATGGTGAAGGCTAGGCGCTCTCGAAATCTGAAGTGCCCATCTTCTGGTACATTTGCAGTAATAATCACTGCGAGATCAACCCTGGCGGCCTGGAATGGCTCAGCAAGGAGGTAAAAAGTTGCCGCTCGAGTCACAGGGCAACTTACACCAGGAAGACGGTGAATATGCCCTAGTTTCGATGATATTGTTTTCAAACAACCTTCATATTTGTCCAAGATAGTCATGAACGCGCCATGCAGGTTCCATAGGTATTCCTCAAGCTCTGTCCCTGTCTTAGCATTTCGTAATAGTTTGATGCATCCGTCCTCTGATAGATCCGGCCGCTGAACAGCGTCAAAGACACCTGCTTCGGGAAGCAACTCAAGAATCTGCAGGTAGAAGAAGGTGCGTTGTAGCTTAAGCCGGAATATGAGCGTATCAAGCAGCCCACGCCATATGACAAAGATGGCGGCAACGCCCTTGCCTGCCTTGTAGCTCTCCGAGGCCGAGATGATCAGAGGAATGGCACCCAGGACAACACCTACGATCTCGAAGCCAGACTTTTGCTATGGAACAGCCTCCTAAGAGAAATAGGCTCGTTCCAAGGACCCCAAGAGGCTTGTTGAAGTGGGTTGTCAGACCAGGCTGTGAGAGCGGCCCCGCCTCAGCAGACCCTCGGTTAAGAGGCTAAGAGTTCAAATCAGGCTCAAGGAATCAACCAATCCTTACAGCTCCAAGATATGCATCATACAGGAAGCGGGGTATTACGCTCATCTCTTTGGCTCCTCCGCTTGTGTAGCTAATGCGTTCCACAAAAGCTACGATATTCGTCAAAGGCATACACAACAAGGCTCTGAATTGTGTGACCACCCAAATTGCCTCGCTCAGAACGGTCGAGCTAATCCAAGAGATAGTCCATCTTTACTTTGCTTCCTGAAATCTTGTGTGGCTTGCGTGTATGCGGTGACTGACACTTCAGTCACAAGAATCGTCGGTTAAACGCCCCCTTTCAGGCTGGTGCGAACAACGAACAAATGGAGTCCTCAGAGCTCCATGTCATCGGACGAGACATCTTCAATATTTTCTCTGCCTTGAATGAGGCCTCAAATTACAATAGAATTTCTTCGGATGAGCAGAGGTTCCGGCTCTGGGCTCACAGCCTTGGCCTCCACCAAAAAGGCCATGCCTCACTCGACTACCGACTTCGAGACGCTGTGGCTGTCCGGGGTCTACTTATTGAGATACTAACCGAGCTTAAATCTCACTTGAGCAACATCCTTGCTGTTTGGAAGGGCGAACGACCACCATTTGAAATCATGGATGCCGAAGGGACTAATGAAGAGGAAGAAGAGACACAATCAGATGTCTCGTCAAAGACCAAGCCCCATTCCATTGATTCCAGAAGCGAGAAATGCACCGACGGTTCCGCACCGAGCAGTGAAGCCTCCTTTCATGAGGTCGACTTCCGCATACGATCCGTGGGCGAGAATATCGACGCTATTTATAGCTTGGTGGTCAAGATCCGCAGTTCCCGTCACCGGCCCCACCGTGCGACGCAGGACTTGTATAAGCATGTCCCAGCTGCAATTCGGAGTGAGTACAGAAAGGAGCGGGAGGATATAGAGGTTGCCATCCTGGTATATATCGAGCGTCAGTTGCTACTGGCAGGTATTACTCAATCAGATAATGACGCGGCATCGCCGGAGATCGATACTGTGGGAGTGGTTGATGGATATTCCTCTCCTAAACGCTGGCTCATTCGGCGCATGGGGGTAGCAAATGCACGACGAAAGCAGCATTTCGTGTACTGGAGGGAGCATGCCGAGAGAATCAGCCGGGTCCCTACTGATGAAGAGCCGCCTGCACCGGGTAAGAGACCCGTGGATGCAATACTAGTAGGGGATACTAGTAAAGCACAAACCGTGTCTGGTACTGTTGACGCAGCCAGCAATATAGCCCCGGTGCCGGCGAAATCACTGGGAACATCGGCAACGAAACTGGATGAAGCCTGTTAAACTACACGACCTGAGATCTGTCATCTCTCACGAAAGTCGGCCTTCGACTGTCCTGAGTCTCAAAGGAGAGAAACTCGAATGGCCCTTGCCTCCGAAACAGGGTGAGAGCACCAGGTTCTTCACTTGCCCTTACTGCCGGGTTTTGTGTCCGCAGCGATACTTATCACAGGATAACTGGCGGTGGGTTGCTCTTCCGCCGAAGAAGCCGAGCAACATATGGCTAACGACGCTTCATAGTATTTACCTCATACACGATCTTCAGCCGTACCACTGCACTTACGAGAACTGCCAGGACCCCAACCGGACCTATGGAACGCGTCAAGAGTGGCTTGACCATGAGAATCTGCACCTAAGAGTGTAGAATTGCCGGGATCATGATCTCGAATTCGAAACCAGCCAGGATACGTGGAGCACCTCCAGAAACATCCTTCTGATATTCCTGCTGCTCAACTCTCTTCACCCGAGCTCATCGCTAGTGTGGTAGGGCCCTCCATTAGGCCGCACCGCGACTGTCCAATCTGCCCTACAGCTTTCTCAGATGTATTTGGAATGCGAAAGCACATGGCTTTCCATCTTGAGCGACTGGCGCTCTACGCACTACCGAATGTGGAGGGGCTTGATGACGGGGAGGACCCAAGGTCAGGTCACTCGTCAGGCAGCCAGCAAGTCCAGCAACGGGTACGGCAGGGCTCGATAGAAGGGGATTTCTCATTGGATGAGCAAGCCTTATTTGATTTCCTGCCTTGACGGCCGTCTTATCAAACTCCATACCTTCGCCTCCAACGGAATAACTTGGAGGCACTGCAAGCTGAATGTAAGAGTTCCCAGTTGGCGGAGAGCATAGAGGACTGGACAGGTGAAGTCACAAGGGAAGAGCCACTCGCTCTTGGTGACAGAACTCCCTTTTGTGGCGACGACCCTGAGCCCCAGACCGTTGAAGACGCACACTCCAGCCCCGTTGTTTGGCCGTCCGCTGGTGATGAGGAGGAAGACACGCCTAACGATGATGCTGCGCCGCCGCCGGCTCCCAAAGACGACGTACTCTTGATCGAGAACCAGGGCCTTACATATCCCGCACACTTTCCCGCATATGCAATCAGAGATGGGAAGTTGCGGGTGATAGACGTCAAGGACCGGGTCGTTCTTATGCTGGAGCTTCCTGAGCGGGGAATCTCACGGATCAATCTCTTCTACAAGGGCAAGCAATTCAAGGACCTCTGGACGCCAGTGCGAGATTACGGCATTAAAAATAACAGCAAGTTGTTAGCGGTGATGCCTGAGATGGACGACGTCAGCAGCCCGTCTAATAAGAGTGTGGGATCAATGTTCGTCGCCCATCACCATAAAGCGACACAGGCTTAGCTATAGAAATGAAATAGTTTCCAGAAAACTTTAGGTTCGCCTGAGAGTAGAGCGGTGTTTATTGCCCCCGTTGATGATCATACGAGTCCAGACTTGTCCCGCACATATGACGGCGAAGCTGCGCTATGGACCTAAGCCTTTGGCTCACAGACGGAAATGAACGGTGAGACGACACCTGTTCTTATCAGCATGGCGTGAGACTGGAAACATCGGAACGTCACTTACTGCTAAAGAAGAGTCGCCCTGTCCTGGCATCATGAACAACAGTCGTAGCCGCAGGGAGAGCCTCGCCCTCTGCATCCTCAATCATCTTGTCGACGACATACTTGCCATCAATCTTTCTTACCCGCAGCGCAGCTGCTGGAGGGTGAGCGCCATAAGGGTCATGATAAGCTTTGAGAATTGCCAAGCCGATCGGGAAAACGGCCGCCCAGAGATCTCCATTCTCGTCGACGGAGACATTGTCGACGCTGTAGCCGAGGTTCACCTGGTCAACCTTCTCCAGGTCATGGTTGGGTAGAACGCGGAATACGTAGATGGACCCCGTCAACGAGGAGGGGATGTAGATCAACCCGTCCTTGCCGCGAGCGAGACCGTTGGGGAATTTCATGCCTCCTACAACCTTTTTGCAGCCTTCGGCGGCCGTGCAAAACTGGGCGTCGCCGTTTCCAAGCACTGGTGACAGATGATATCCCTGCGTTCCGTCAGCATTCGTTCTTCTCCTACTGCAACGACGGCCTACCAAGCCAATCTTATGCTGCCCATGGTCATTCGTGATATAGAAAGCGTCGCTGCTCAGAGCCGCAACACGGTTCGGCGTAGCCATTTGCTTATCAGCATAAGTTCGAATGTACTTGAGCTCAGTCGCTTCAGGTCCCGTTTCAAAAAGGTCAATCGTTCCGTTGGCACCATGAGCGTACTGGTCTCGAAACTTTCCCGTTTCTGCGTCTACGGAAGGACGATTGTTGATGACCAGTAACTCAACGCGATTCGACTCGGAGTTATCGACACCTGCAAAGCCGACAACATTGAGCAGTCCATCCCCGGCGGTCCCGGGAAACCCGGGGGTCTTGAGAGTTCGGAACTCGAAGCCGCCGTCGACAGGCTTGTCGATGTCGAGAGCCACGATCGAGTCTCTCTGAGAACGTGCCGAGACATTCAAGTGAGCGCCGCTTTACATGTCAGCGACTATTCACCATACGCGTAGAGTCGCAGATAACTGGGTTGCGCTGGACAAACTTACTTGGGCATCCAATGAGATCGCGCAAGAGGGTCGGAACAAGCGAGAAATAGCTGGCGAGTAGACTCGGATAGCCACATATCTTCACAAGCCTCCATTCTCGAATCAACCATCTTGCGGCATGTGTAGGGGAAGTCAGAGAGCGGCTGGATGGTTCTGCCGATGCCGAAGCCCATCCATACTGCCTCCTTCAGAAAAGCCTGGAAGAGCACAGCGAGAAGGACGATCGAGAGGCCAACCTTGAACAGAACTCCAGCCATCTTGACGATAGAACTCGAGTGATGCCGTTTACGAAGTTGAGAGTCGGTAGCATCGGACGATGCTGACCGCTGCTCGAAGGATTCAGCGTCTTGCCTATTATAGCAATGAAATCTTACATACGCGCGTCATTGACTAAGCTCTGAAGCGAGTGGTGGCCTCGTCTTGTCGAACTGTAAACTCTGCATTGTTGGTTGTGAGAATAGAGGGACACATAGATGTAGTAGCACATAGATGTAGTCGTGTCTCATCATAATCAATGGTATATCTAAATACAAATAACATGCAACAAGATACGGTCAAGTGTCTAAGTAAAACTTGCAGCACGAAGGGAAATTATGTCCAGTATCTACCCAATCCATTTGTACCTTTCAAGATGCACCTCCATATTAAAAAGATATAAATGCTCGAAAACACACCTCAAAATGCCATCCATATTTACAGAGCGGCAGCAACGAGAGCACCAAGAGCAACAGCCGCCATGGCGGGGGCGTTCCAGGCGCTGGCGCCGTTGACGATGGCAGGGCTGGTGCCAGTGGGCTCAGAGGCCTCGCCGCAGGTGGTGCAAGCAGTGGGCTTCACAAGAGTGGCGACGGTGTTGGTCACGGGAGGCTGAGGATAGCCTTGAGTGGCAGGAGGCTGAGGATGGCCCTGAGAGGCGGGCTGGGTGTAGCCCTGAGTGGGCTTGCCAGGGTTGGTGTATCCTTGCGTCGGCTTGCTAGGGTGCGTGTAGATTCCAGTAGCCGTGCCGTTGGAGTGACCGGGGGGACCGCAAGTAGAGCAGTGGCCAGGAATAGGCGTGGGACGAGGAGCCTTGGTGACTGGCGTGACGGTGACGACGTGGTAGCCCTTGGTCGTGGCCTCCTTGCAGCCGTGGTTACCGGCGCCGCAGTGGATTGCCTGGGGAATGGTGTAGACACCGGTCACGTCAGGGTGGACGAGCTTGGTCGTAGCGATGACCTCGGTGGTGACCTCGCCCTTGTTGCAGGGGCCCTCGCCAGGGCAGTCGGTGATAGTGTAGACGCGGGTCGAGGTGACGGCCTCAGCGATGCTGGTGACGGGGGCCTTGGTGGGCCTAGGGGCCAGCTCGTTGCCGCTGCCGCTGGGGCTGGGGCAGTACGTCGTGTAGGAGGTGATGATCTCGGTGGTGACCTGGCCAACGGGGCAGTCGGTGACGGTGGGTGGGCACGAGGTGATTGTGTAGACCTTGCTGGTAGTGATGGTCGACGTGAGCGTGGTGGGAGCCGCGGTGGTGGGGAGTGTGTAAGTATGGTCGGATCCAGACTTGGTCGAGGTGACGGCAGAGGTGTTGTGGTAACGAGTGGTGGAGAATGAGAGTATAGATTCGACGGAAGTGGTCTCGGCGGATGTGGTCTCGACGGAAGTGGTCTCGGCGGATGTCGTCTCAGCAGAAGTCTCAGAGACTGATGTCTCAGAGGTCGAGGTCGGCAGCTCAGATGTGGTGGTAGAGTCGGAACCGCACTCACCAACCAGGTCAGGGACAGCGTCAGGGCCACTGCCGATGGCAACAAGGTTGGAACCGCAGTCCTCGTTGTTAGCAATCCAGACATTTCGGTTGTCCCAGTCGTAGACAACATAAGCAGCACGCAAGAAAGTGTCGCCAAGAACGGGGAACGCGTCGTCCTGGAAGACACCCAAGACACATCGGCCATCGTTGTGCCAGATGAAGTCGGCATACGGGACCTTGATGGTGGTCTTGCCGAACTGGAAGTCGACAGTGCCCTTCACATCGGCGACGTCGCAGTCAACGTCGACGTAGGCGCCAACGCCGGGCTTTGCTGAGGGGAAAGCGGCGACAATCTTGTTGAAAATGGGGCCGGGCAGAGCGCTAATGGTGTAGCCGCTATCGAGAAGGACGGCCTGGCCGTTGGTCTTTGAGAAGATGGGATCCTTGGAGCCATCTGCCTGGACGAGAGAGATGCCGTCGAGGTAGACCCAGTAGCTACAAGATGGTTAGAATAACCGCGTCAGAGTAACGGCTGCCAGAC
This sequence comes from Fusarium buxicola, assembly GCA_014899095.1. Classification (NCBI taxonomy): domain Eukaryota; kingdom Fungi; phylum Ascomycota; class Sordariomycetes; order Hypocreales; family Nectriaceae; genus Fusarium; species Fusarium buxicola. The sequence continues at coordinate 53,681 of JAAVUK010000378.1, forward strand.
TTACCGAGTGTAGCCATCGGGAGACGACTCGGCCGGGATAATGGGGCGCTTCTCAAGATGGCCAGAGTACTTGCGAGTGTCGAGACCTCCGAAGATAACAGAGCCCCGGCTGCTCTCCATAGTGCGGATGTCAAGACTGAGGGCTCGGCTCTTGATGACGCCTTGCTTGACCATGGTGTCGATAACGAGGGGATAAGGAGCATCCCAACCGTTCAGGTCCGGACCAGCACCCATGATGCCGACGCTGGTGAAGGAGGTATCATATGCAACGCCAAAAACCTGCTGCTTAATCTTGGCAGCTGAGTAGTGCGAGAGTCAGCATATTCCACAGCCCATGTGCAGTGCGCAGCCCATGTGCAATGCGCAAGGTAAGGTACTTACATCCGAGGGTGATAAAGTCGTAGCCGTAGTTGTAATAAGCGTAGCCAGTTCCATAAACAACACCACCCTGCGTCTTCAGGTCCACAAAGGTGCTGCTGTCCTTGAAATGTCCAAAAGTCTTGCAAAACGCAGGGTCGTTGGCCTTTTCGCACACGGGGTTGACCCAAAGCTCGGCCGAGCCTGTGTCGAGGTTGACGCTGACCTTCTGGCCAGGGGTGCCCATGGTGAGCTCGATGCTGTAGAAGAAGCCCGTCTGCTGGCTCTGGAGGGCGACCTCCTGCTGCCTCTTGGTGACGCCCTTGACGACGGGGGCGCCGCTGGCGACGGTGATGGGGAAGCGAACGAGGCCATCCTGCTCGACGTGGGAGTTGTCGTCGGGGAGGTCAAAGGCCGCTCCAGCTGCCAGGGCGGCGGGCAGGGCGGCGAGGAAAAGAGCGGACAACATGTTTCCAATGAATGTCAATAATGGAATGTCAATAATGGAAATGTCGGATGTCGAGTTAAACCCGGCGTAAAGAGTGACCGGGTAACGAAAAGAATTGCGATTTTTGGCACAATTAAAGAAAAAAGAAAAAAGAGACTGAGGATGGTTCCAACCTTGAATGAGCGACGAGGTTGGGGGAGCCAAAGCGCGCGAATGGAGATGGCGGGGTTTTTGTGTTTCTATATAAAACCTGAGGTGCGTGTGGTGCGTGTGCGTCCAGTGCGTGTGTCTCACTAAGGTCCACTGTCGCCCGTATCGTGAACCCCCTGTAAGCAATGTCTCTGTGCGCACTGGACCCATCCGCCCGTAGGTACCTGACGCTAATACGAGATGGCGGGGCCCCTGCACCAGCCTCAGCTCGGCCATCCGACCAGCGGTGGAGTGGATGCATGGGAAATGAGATTTGCCCGTTGCTACTGGGCCGTTTTATCCGCTATCCGTACCGTAGTAGTACGTACCCGGTCTTGCTCACTGTCGTCATTGCTCGTCGTTACAGAGCACAGCTTGGAGAAGGCTGGCGGTAACCCTCTCTATCAAGAAGAGGTAACCCTCTCTATCAAGATGAAACATCGAGTCGGCGTGGGTCAATGAATCCATGGATAAACGCTCCTTGCATATCAAACTGGGCCACAGAATACGAAGGGCATCTGCCTCCCTCGCTTATTCCCTAATGCAAGCCAGTTGTCCCTTTTCCTGTGGCCCTTCTATCGCACAGCGCTAGTAGGTGTCGATCGCATTTTTAGCCGCTCCACATGCTCGAGGGCTGCACGCACAATCCCTGGCGCTTAGGACTTCAGCTTGTCGCTTCCAGGCCGATTATCACGCAACTAAGCAACCCCCAGAGAATTCCCATCGACGAGGGCTCAGCAGCTGAATTGTCCATGACACTCTGCGGGGCCATCAGCTGGCCATCAGCCCTGCCTTGCGCTCGATCCATGGCTTGCCCGAGGCTTCACGCCAGGGTCTGCCGTGCAACTGGGCGTTCAAGCCATCGTCCAGTGTGACAAAGCCCTTGTTTGACCAAGCCGTGAATGGCTTCCATCCCATCTTACCCGAGACAGACCGAGTTCGGAATGACTCTTGTGCTGTCCATCACTACCTATGTACACTACCTATGTACACTACCTATGTACAACTCAGTTCCATCATCTTGTACTGTATCCAACCACTCGGTCACACCCTCTCCCAGCTCATTCACCATCCAACGTTAATTACCGTTTAACCCCGCAAGCCAACCACCCCTTGTAATACGGCTTTAACGCCACCCTTCACGTCAGCCGAACCGTGTCACCCCCAAGGGACTGTCAATTGACTTTTCAGCATTCGCCAAGGGACGAGGTTGGTCAAGGAAGACGATCCTACAGAGTTTTGCGCCGCAGCCACAGTAAGCCCAACGGCTGGGCATGTCAACGGCGCTCGCCAATCCAGGGCATTGGCAGGGTGCACGGCACTGTAGGAGATTTCGTCAACAGTACATGTAGTTCTAGCTTTGACGTACTCATGATATCTATCGTGTTTCGAAGCAGGCTGCATAGTATTTGCTCACCCGAAAAGCCCCGCATGTCAGACTAGAGTGGCCTGAGATGCGCCTGAATAATCCAGTCAGCTGGGCTCTGAGCCATACCGTGTCAATCTTGCTGGCCTATCAATCTTGAACCCATAAAACCTCAGCTTAGTAAGGATAGTCTGTAGTTGTCTCTTTGCCGTTGACCATCGGGTCGGTAGTCCTACAGACGCAATGGTGAATTCAAGGTGTCGCGACAATGCAGCAATCGAAACATGTCATTTGCCCATTATGCTTTGTGTGAGAGTTCAAAAATTAGCATATCAGAGTCTTCAATACCACGTCCTAGCATTGGTACAGATAGCCAGCCGTATAACCATGTGCCTGTGAAGTGAAGCTTTACCATAACCTAGGTAGGTACCTGGTCAGGTACAAGACTTTCAACTATTATCTAACTGTCCTTTAGATACCAGCATGTCTACTTTTGAATGTTACGTAGAACGCTTTGAAACTTTAGCAAAGGTGGCTCTCCCCGTAGAGATTCTGCTGCTGCTCGCCTTTGATCACAGCCTTTTGCGCCCAACTAATATTGCCTGTACATATGAGGGCCATAATATCAATCAGCAGATTCCATATTCCCACTAACCCTTTACCGACATAAATGCGGTCGGTCCTGTTTCGTCAATGTCCTCACCGAGGCCGGTTTTCCGGCATGTCGTAACCCATGTCCCCGACCTGTTTCTGCCCTTTCATATAAGCATCTGTTGGGGGAAACACGAAATACATGACAATTTGTCTGCTCAATAAAATCCCGGGTGATTTGACAGTGATATCCGTGTAAGAGGGGAATAATGGTGCGTATCTCGGAACGGTCAGAAGCATCTTCAGCCGCAGATGGGCTCTTCGTGTCCAACCATGATTCGCTGTCTTCCTCACAACATTCTACGAGGCTGCACTTTTTACTAAAGGGACAGGTTCTCTTCCCCGCTCTTCTGCGGACACGACCTGATCTGATGTGCTCGTCGTCTTCGAGGTGTCCTTTTACCGGAAGTCGCCGCACCGCACTCTTACCGCAAGATATATTACTTTATCGTCGCCAAAATCTCGACAGAAAGATCATTTCTCTTCGGTCGTCGAGTTTCACTGCTACCCGAAAGCCGAGGTTCCTAGTCAGCAGTTTGAATTGGGAGGACTTAGCTTGTAAGCTCAACTTGACTGCGTGATGAACTTCGAGAACGCCAGAAAGCAGATGAGTACCCTCGCTCAAGAGGTAGAGCAATCGCATTCGTCGACAACGGAAGGAAACATAAGCTTTTGCCGGCAAGATCAGACTAGGCTTTTCTGCCATCGAGCCGTTGCACCTCCTGGTATTTCTTTCCGGATAGCTCTGAGTCTCTTCATTCTGATGTAGCGCTTCCAGCAGGTGGTGCCGCTGATATGAATGATCAGTCTGGGCAGTGGTGCAATGGAGCCGAAACGCTGCGGTTCCTCGACGTATGCATACAAAGGCCAAGCAGCCCAACTCAGACTCCCGATGACCGATATCATTAGACACTCCCCCAGAACCCATGGATCTCGGACAAAGGACGAAATAACCCGTCTTCCGGCCCATCTTTCACTCTCATGTCAGTGAGTTTACCTCCTTGAGTCCCAAGTCAGCGACTGATGCGTTAAGTGGCGGATATGGAAACGGGACTTTACATCCCTTTAGCCTGGACCGCCATCTTTTCGAGCAGATCATGACAAGGCTTCAGCTGCCCAACAGGACTCGGGAAGTAATCTGCTCTATACATGGAGTACTTGCCCGGTTTGTCGAGTACGGCCGTGATGCCCCAAAGTCTCTGCGTACGTGAACCCTCCGCGTCATTCCCGTGAGTATGCTCCGAGACTCACAGCTAGGCGTGCACTAGTAATCCTCCTTTCCACGGCGAAATCACCGGTGCGAGAGCTTTTCTGCGCCATGCGTATCATTCCTGAGCTAGCTTCAGTGACGTGTCTCCTCTTTGACAGCCAGCGGATTGACCTCAGCCGCGTCGTCGGCCTGGTTCGCAGTTCTCCGGCTGGGTTTGCGTGGAGGAACCCCACAACCTTCTTAACCATTCTGCTCAAGGAATGCGGTTATACGTCCGAGCTGAAAAGGCAAGCTCTGGATAACGACATCCTCGGCGCCGAGCTCCAGACCAAGTCGACGCCGTGGCGGGATTCGAGCAAGTCCCCGAATGACTTCTACACGGCGACGAGCGTGCTGAACTTGTGCCACAATAACCTGGTGTTTGTCGCTAGGGCTGTTGACGCTGAGATTGACAGCTGGAGATATCTGCAACGCATGGCCGAGGACACGCAAGTTGGCCCGTGGCTAAGAGCAGCCGCCAGCGAGGGCGACTGGAGAGGGGTCCTGGACGGCATCGAGTTTGAGGTGGCACACACGACGAACCGCAAGGCTCAGATTGGGTGTCTGAAGGAGCGCATAGGAGTCCAAATCAATTTGGTCAGTCTGCGCCTTTTCGTCCATTGGGAAACGACGGCCTCTGCTGACAGTCCCCTGGATCAGCAATATGATCGCCCACAAAGAGACCTCCCAGACCAATCTCATTGCCGTTCTAGCTTTAATCTTCGCCCCGGCCAGTCTCATTGCTGCAAGTATATCCCAAACGCCGCCATACGAGACGGCTTCTCAAGGATAGTACACTGGCTGACAACGCTTTTACCCAGGGCATCTTCAGTGCTGGTATCTTTGCGACCGACGATAGCTCATGGATCATATATATTGCGTCGGCTCTGCCTGTGACTCTTGTGACAGTCGTGGCTGGTCTCAGCTTCCTCGAACAACAGAAACTCATGCGACCGTGGCGGGCGATGCAGGCTCTTATCAAGCTTACACTAAATTCTACCTAAATTAACTTAATTATTAGTGTATCTTCTTAAATAGGTTATCTCTTTAACAAGTCTATTAGTAGTTCCGAATATAAGGCTTAAGTAACTAACCTATGTATTAGGCTTTAGATTTAAATTTATTTACTTCTCCAGGGGGAGGCCGTCTAAGGGAGGCAGATGTTGCTGAACCGTCGACAGCTTGGAGCCAGCCCTGAAAATCCACTCCTAGCAAGGCTATAGACGAATAGTGAGTCGGCTGAAGTTTGGAGTTTCGAAAAAGTGCTAGGAACAGCGATATCTTTGCCCCTCAACCCAGTGTCTGGGTGACACTACTAACGGTGTGCTGAGAGCTCAGGGCTCGTACCGGTTATGAAATACGGGATCCCGATGGTTCTAATACCACAATAGCTTCACACAAGTTTCCAACCCCCTCCGCTTCATCTTCATCATCCGAAGGCTTCAAGACCGCGTCGTCTGCTTGGAAGCACAATCTTCTACCGCCATCGATTGGTACTGGCGGGATCGTGATACTAAATGCCTCGAGGACGATTGTTGTTGGCGGTGCCATAGTTGCTCGCTTTCTTCTGGACTTCTGTCGGTGTTGTCGCTGGGGAAGATGATAGCTATTTCTTGAAGCGCTATAGCTTTTCTCAGTTTACTTCTAGCAAACGTGCCGATGTATATCTTGTCATTTGATGAAGGGTATGCCCTTTCGCCGATGAGTCAGGATGCACGGTGCCTCAAGTAATCAGTCTGGCCAAATCAGCGTAACAAGCTGCGATGAATACCATATCTCTATCACAGCCAGCTGGGATGTCTAGACTTTTGAGTTAACCTATGTAGCCAATGTTGAGCATCATTCATTCATTCGTAAGTTCCAATTATGCACCAGCCCAACAAACTTTTCCAGCTGCGTCGGCTCTGTCGCCCAAGTCGTGAGCAGCCTGATGACTGCTTCATCGTCACCCCATTTCTCCCAAACATAGAATGCAAAATGCTCCTGCAACACCTTGATCAGGCCGAGAGGCAGTACGGCAAAGACCTGATTCGTCTCTGTCGCGGCATAAACCGAAAATCCCGCCTCAGCAATTCCGCTAGAGAGGGCCTCGGCCGATAGGTTGGCCTTTCGGGCGAGATCAAAGTACAGATCCCCGTCGAAGAGCTCAGCAAACTGCGCACCTATGACTCGACCCTTGGCCAGAAGGGATCCATGCTGCTTGACGTAGAACTCGAACTCGGACGCCAGACGCGGGTCTTTCACCACAACAGCTTCTCCCAAAAGTGCGCCATTCTTTGTGCCTCCGATCCAGAAGATATCCGTCAACTCCAACACGTCCTGTAGCGTCATGTCGTTGGCTTTGGACGCAAGGGCAGTCCCGATGCGAGCTCCATCCAAGAACAGGATGAGCCCGTTCTTCTCACAGACGTGCTTGATCGCAGCAAGTTCGACCCGTGTATATATCGTTCCGATCTCTGTTGCGTTAGAGATGTAGACTAATCGGGGTTTGGCCATGTGAGGGAAGTGCCAATTATCGTCCAGGGCTCGCTCGATGGTCTGAGGTGTCAACTTTCCATTGTGCGGAGTGACGTTGATGATCTTGTGGCCGCTGGCCTCAACTGCACCAGTCTCTCTTGTAACGATATGTCCAGAGCTAGCGGCTATGACAGCCTCGTGGGGTCGTAAGCAGGCTGCGATGGAGATGGCATTGGCTGATGTTCCGCTTGGCACGAAGAAGATGCCGACATCATCACGACCGAGATGACGCCTGATTCTCTGTCGGGCGAGGTCGCAGTATGTATCGCCTCCGTATCCGGTCTCTTGAGATGTATTACTAGAGATTAAAGCTTTGAGCAGCGCTGGATGTGCTCCTTCGCTGTAATCATCCATGAAGCTGTAACGGCGCGTTGCCGTGGGGAGTTGCGACGGCATCTTGATAGCCGATATGGAGATGGATTGCACCAGCGAAGAGAGGCTGCGACATCCAAAGGCGCGATCGATCCCTTCTGCTGCCATTGCTATATAGAGCATCGCATCTCCGCACAATGGCCCACTGCTGCATCAAGTGATGGCAACATTGGGTTATTAGTCAGTGGGCTGTTAGTCAACCCGTCGTGGTGGGTCGTTACTCAACAATTGATGACACCTCACGAAAAGTATATTCGAGCTAATGCGCCCAAGGACACGTCCCAATCAATCTGGGCCATGTGAGCGGCTTTATTCCGGAGGCACTGGACATATCTGCAGCAGAACGAGTTTGGAAGTCCAGAGTCGTAGCAGAGCTTGCAAGACCGGTTGCCAGCGTACTTATGGAGCAGGGGACATGGAGATTGTGTTGACAGCATCAAGAGAAAAGTCGATGAAGCTGCGGTAGGTTTCGACTGTTGCAGGGTCGAGAGGCTTCGGATACGTGAGAATCTTTTGGAACTTTGGCTTGAGAGGCATGCCCGTCGCTGTGAGATCGCTCGACTGGTCGTAGAGCTCGGGATATTTCTCGAAAAATGCCGGATCAATCTTGTAGTATCCCGCGCCTTTGTCCATGTTCAGTTTCCGGAAAGCAGCGCGGGCATATGCCGGAGATGAGAAAAGAGTAGTGATATCTGGAACCGGAAGCGTTGCAATTGCGTCCTCATCTTCGGGCGTAGGGGAAGACATGGCAGTGATCAGATCTGTAACCCGGAGGTACACGGTGATTTGAGGCGCTCCAAGAATTAAATCAGACATGAGTGTCTCTACTACGTATCCCGTCACGGCGTCGCAGAAGATTTGATCGATCTGGGGATTGGCAGCGTGAAGCTGGATAAGTCGATCCCGAATCGATGGGAATGGTATCCAGTCGATGATGTGCGGATGCGGATTTTTCATCTGGGCATCAGTTGGTCGATATCTTGGGTGCAGTTTTCCGAATGTGGTCGAGGAAGGGTATAATTGCCAAGCTGTGAGCTCTATGATGTGGTAGAAGCGTGTTTTGGCGTACCAGGCCATGACGTCTGGTCGGGTCATGCTGTTGAACATTGATAAGACCATGAGAACCGGCTGATACAGACTGTTGTAGGGTCAGAAAAGGCCTATAGAATAAAACAGCGCGCTGCTCTTCACCTTTGCATCGGGCGTTGACCTTCTGGTACAAATCCGAGCGTGTTTAGCTTGTTTTTGAGAAGGCGTCGGAGAAGCTGAATATGGTCCGAGAAAGGGGAGTTGCTAAAGGAATAGTCTTTTCCTAGAATCATACTCGACTCGGCCGTTGCGCTCATGGCAGTGAGATAGGGCTGCATTCCCATTTGGTATTCATAGCTCCAGATGTTCGGTATTTGAGGGTAAAGGGGGCTAGTGCCAGCAACGTTGATCAGTTCCGATGATGTCAGATTGCCTCCTCCCAGGTTTGCTACGTAGATGTAAGTATTTCAGAACTCGTAATCAATATATGAGGAGGTTATGAACTGACTTGGAAGAGAGTTTTGCGCAAAGCGAGGATTAAAGTCCAGGCTGGAGGTATCGAACGGTTCCAGCTCCAAAGACGGTAACGGGGAAGTGGAGAGCTGATGGCTTGGTTTGTGGCCATGGCCGTGGATTGACTGCTCAACATGAACAACTCCTTCTTTGGCAGCCTCTTTCTCATCCACTCCGTCGCCAGTTGCGGTCCCATCAAGCGTATTCGACACGGAGTCGTTCAACAACTGCACAGTAGCAAGCACCCGAGACATCTTGGTCTGAACTTGGACAAGCTGCGCCCGGAGTGTTCGGTTCTCTCGCTGAAGAGCCTCGACACGCTCGCTGTCCGGCCGCTGATCGGCGTTGACGCGACTGCGTAGTTCTCTGACACATTCTGCCTGTCTGCGGCGGAAAGCCCGCTGCGAGAGGCGATTACGTAGTTTTCTGTCATGCGGTGTGAGCATTCTCTTGTACTGACTGTATGGGCGTGATGATTCCGTACTTTCTTTCTTGGTCGCTGATAGATGAGTTATGATCGCCACCTGAAGGCGAGAGATTAGGAGACTGCATCGTCTCAATAGGTTTTACCGACGTGTCGTCCTCAACGACCTAGACAAGGGCGTCACTTTGAGCAAGCGTGTGAACCACGTTTCCATTGGCGCTTATCAAATCCTTCACCGTGGCCGACCTCGCCCGGTTATTGACGGCAAACGCGGCATTAGGTCTCTCCACACAAAAGCCAATTCACTCTCGGAGGCGAATGCACGTCCAGGGTGAATTAATTGTAGGTAACTATGGCGACATGACGCATCTGAAGTAACCCCAACGTTGTTTGCGGCGTCTTTTTGCAAGCACTTGAGTGTAACTGAAGTTTAGTGAGTTGTCTGCTGCACAAGATGGATACTCCGTTTTCATGAGTTAGGGTTTTAGGGTTAATTGCTGAAAGTAAGCCAAGATAATTAAGGCTATCATACAATTTTGGCCTCTTGTATCCCTCAGTTGAATTTCAAACATTCAGATCGTTAAAACGAGTGCTGCTGGGCTATGGCCTGGTGCGCGTCGTGAGCATCGAATGACTACGCCTGGCCAGGACGAGTCTGATGGGCCGTCTCATCATGATACAAGTCAGGGCAAGCCTCGCCCTTGCGCATGAGAATCCATCTCTTGAACCACCATGGCAATACCGTCTGGAGCTGGTACTTCGCATGAGTGCGATCGGGCACCCCAAAGACATAGTCAAGCTCCTCCAGAGTTTTCTGTTTGGTCTCGGGGACAAAGAGGAAGATGAAGGCCAGTGCAACTAGGTTCAACCCAGCATAGAACCCAAAGGCGCCCGTGGCTGTCATGGCAATGAGCATGCGGGGGAAGGTCAGTGACAGGACTGCAGCCCAGAAGTTATTCGTTGCCACGGCCCACGACATGCCGACTTCACGGTGGGAAAGAGGAAAGACTTCGGCCGAGTACATAAACGGCACGGGTCCCTCTCCTGCAGGTTGATTCCGTCAGTAATGCGAGGTCAGTTGGCATTTGAAACGGGGAAACCCACCTGGTGAGTAGAAAGCGCAGAAAAGATAGACAAAAGTTGCGACCGCGGCGATTCGGGCACTGCTATTCTCAACATTCGGCTCGATCAAATAGCAAAGGCCAGCGGCTACGCTTGAATTAGCGAGGGGACGTGAAGGGGGTTGACAGTGTTGGAGACTGACCAAGGAGCGTCCAGAACATGTTGGGAAAGGTAAACAATAGAAGGGTTCGTCGACCAAAGGTATCAATAGTCCAAACGGCGGGCCATGCAAAGACAAAGTTGATGACTCCAAATCCAAAACTAGCCCACAAAGCCGTGTAATCGCTGATTCCGCTCTGTTTGAAGATGGTGGCGCTGTAGAAGGCGATGATGTTGATTCCTTGGTACATTGTTAGTCCGGTCGAGTCAACTCGGTAGCGAAACTTACCACACATCTGCTGCGCAATCATAACAATACCAGAAGCCCACGTAGCTCGTCTAATTCTGGGGATGGTGAAAAGCTCAACGAAGCGAGTGAAGACATTGCTCGTGATCTTCAGGCCAGACTGGTGGATAAGGGCCTTTTCCTGTTCCAGGAGGCAATGGATATAATAGAGATCCCTCGCAGCCTGAACGGGAGTATTTCGAAGTCTCAAGAGTGATTTCCAGGCCTTGAAGTGCTTTCCCTTTTTGAGATACCATCGCGGGCTCTCTGGGCAGAACCATGTGCCGAGGATGAGAGGGACAGCTGGAATGAAAGCAGAACCGAATTGCAACCGCCAGGAAATAGACCCCGTCTTTCCGACGGCAAGATTCGAACATGTTCCTAGAAAGATTCCTTGAGACCGTATGTCAGCTTTCCAGGTTTTGGTCTCCTCAGTTGCATTGATTGCACCCACCAAAAGCAGTCCAAATTTGCCAAGACATGACCAATCCACCACGAATAATGGCTGGCGAATTCTCGGCGGAGAAGACCGGTACCGTTACTTCCTTGAGACCCATACCAATACCAAGGAGCATTCTATTCAGATCAGTCGACATCACTTCCATGCGTTAAAGTAGAGCTCAGCTTACCGACACGCAGCTAGCTGTCCCCAGGTTTGAGATACGGCCATGCCGAAGGGCGCAAGGAGAGAAAAGATGGCGGCGACAAAGATGACGCCTCGGCGGCCCATCAACTCATTGAGGGGATCGGAGATCCAACACGCACTGGAGAAAATGTTAGACCTGCGCCCGAGGCTTCAGAGGTGAGAGAGGGTTACAATAGACAGATGGTGATGTATGGCATAGCATTGACGAAGCCGATGATCCAGCTGTTCTTTGAGCATTCGCCCTGGTTGGCAACAGGACCGCAAGATGATCCAGCAGTATCTGGGATGCCGAGTGCTTCGTGAAAGGTCAGGTTGGCTCCATTAGAACCGGTCTACTACCACGCGTCAGTAACAAGAGGATGCAGCGAAGAGATGCGAGCAAGATTTCACCTGATCCCAGCCTTGAATAGCTGCAGCGATTGAATTCAGGAAGATGGTGTAATATAGCGAACGAGGATGCCTCCACTTGTGCGTCACCTCCTGTCTCAATGCCTCCTTCTCATTCTCGTCCAAATCTTCAATGGACTCGAAGTCGGCTGGGCTCTGCGCGATGAGGGCGCCTTTTCTGAGGATAGGTAAGGTATCGTCCGGCATGCCCTTCGTCTGCTGAAACTCGGCAACATTCTTGAGGAGCTGATCGCGTGGGATTCCTTTGAGGGGGTTGCGGATTTCGCCGGCGACATTTTCGGTGAGTCTGGCTATCTCCTGGTGGAAGTCTTGCGGGTGGCTCTCGACTTTGCCGTCCCTGTGGAATGGTGAGAATAGTAGTTTCCGAAAGACCTACAGCAGAGTATAATAAATCAGATTGGCCATTGGGGCGGAACGTACGGTCTTTCGGGCGAGTCTGAGGCTCTCTTTTTCTCAGACATGTTGGAAGCTGCTGGTATCAATGATGTTCAAGTACGAGGCCAATGGGTGTTTGTGATTAGATTAGGCTCATTGGCAGTCGAGATAAATTCCATCTCCATGTGCCTCGTGTGACATGGGTGCGACGGGGGCTTATTATACAGTACTGCGTCACGGCGGCCTATCCGACCCCAACGATGATCTCTCTACTAGACTCCATTGGTGTTGCCATTCTTCGGTGCTCTGCTCCTCGATCGACAGTATGACAAGAGACTGTGCGCAGCATCATTATACTAAGCTGATTAAGTCATGTCATAGGCGTTCTGTGGCGCTGATGCCTGGTGAGAACTTGGGGTTAAACACACACTATTGTACACTCAAAGATGGGGGATGGGCACTTGAGGCGGCACTTGCAGTTGTTAGAGAATGACTTTGCTTCAACGTGCCGGCAGTGGAGGTGTGTCTGCGAGTAATGGCGTCGATGTGATCCAAGGACATTGAAGCCAAGCATCTCTCTACCGATATGCCGGCTCCCGCAAAGTGCTCTCGGGTATCGTAGCTCCCGACCCTGGTGAGTCCGGGGAAACGCGCCGAGAATAGAGCCACCAATGGCATGAAGCCGGGGTCGCATGATCGACTGCAATTGCCTTCCCAGCCGGCAATGGCGCGGGCTTCATATGCCTCTGCTCCAATCAACACAAGTTGAAGACGCAAAGTTTGTGAATATCACTGCCTATTGCTACGTTGGGGTCTGATCAATGCGTTGGCGGGGTGGGGGTTGCAACGCTGGGAGTTGGATTGGATGGATGGAGTTGGTCACAACCTCGGCGACAATAACGCCCATGATAAGCTCAATGACGCAGGTGGTTGACGCCAGTCAGGAATGGTGTCGACTTGTTTCCAAGAGGTGACTGAATGAATCAGATCAGAGGAGCTAAGGAATTTGCATTTTGCTGACAGTGAGACAAGCTGCCATGGCCGTTTCTATTCCAGGTAACGAGGATGATATTGTGGCTAGGTGATTAGATGACGGCCTATTTAGGTCTCAATACTGAAGCGCTGAACTCATACAGGGCACCAGTAGGTAACTCCAAGCTCCATATCAATGATTCTAGTCTACCCTTGAATTAACAGCGCCGACGATCGTAAGATATTAGCGCGCCTAACTTCACGGCAGAAGGAGGAACATGCAATCATGTCTGGTCATCTCCAGCTGACCGCAGGGAATGGGCACTAAAAATGAGCGCTCGATCCCCAGAATCCATCAATCAAGCTCCAGTAGGCAGATGTGGGAGGTGCAAACTGGCGGCAGTCCGTCAGGAGATGCCCTCTACTCAGGTTAGTTACTCTTTGCCACTCCCTAAGCGCGCAAATTAAACTTGAGCGTATTCTCTTCATGCTGTGTGGTCTTTTCTACTGTATGACACTGGGACTAAAGCCGTCGTGGATGGTGGTGATCCTCTGAGGTCGCTTAATTACACGGCTTGCCCAAACAGCTTGACGCGAGACGGCACAGCATCTCCGCCCGCACTAGCGAAACAGAGTGTCAATTGTTGGAGGATACTTCCGGATTGGTTATGGAAATGCCCCCAGGTTGTTAAAACGCTGGCCTGGGTTGCGGGGAGAGCTCAGAGCTGTCAATCAGCCACTGACGAGGTAAAACCAGCTGACTCTTATTAGCATACTCAAGCAAACACAAAGTGACTCGGCTGGCCACATCTTAATGATGACCATCCACTGTTAGACGGCGCCGCTGCTATCTAGGAACATGGTTGAGTTGAGTAACTTTTTAATGACGTTGATCTTTTTAAACTGAACGGCTAGACCATCAAACATTGAACTCGTATCGGACTAAAACATGTATTGTATGGTCTGGAGAATAACAATGATTCGGCGACGGTCTTAGCAGGCGGCCACCCTTGCTTCTCAAAGTTCATGTCTTGTGCTTGAAGGACACTAACCAGCTTCAAGAAACGGGCTCATTGAAGAGGAATAACATGTTAGATAAGCAAACTCGACTTTGATGATTCACCCAACGCTGCATTCACAGGCCATAAACAACCTGTATCCAACGTTCTAAACTGTTCCTGCAACGAGGATCCTCTGCAACCACCCACTCTCGCAAAGTCTACGCTACCTACCAAGGTATTGGGTAATTGGAGATCTTGACGGTTTGCAGATAGAAAATCATCGAGGTTTACGAGACATGCGGCGGTGCGGTCACTTCCCAATTGTATTGCCAGCATTTGTGCTGTTGATGATGATCGTCGAAAACTTCATCAATCGACAATTCAAGACTAAACCAATAATACACTGAGACACAACTTGATTGGAGATGCAGCAGATGCTGGTGAGCATGCCATTGCATATTCACTTAGGGCCAGAAAGAATTGCAGTTGTCCCTGTCCCTTAAAGAATCTTTTGATGATGTAAACGAGTTCATCAAGTACCCATGACAGAGTAGATGCCGCTCTGCAACACTAACGGATTTCTCTTAACACTATAACATATTCTTGTCAAAAGTCTCGATTGGCTACCAAGTACCAGGCAAATGAGACTCCGTTCCTCGGCCTTTTTTAAAACTGAGCAGCGACCAGTGATTTCGGCAACGTTGTAGACGACTTTTTGGGTGTTAATTCGAGTATCCTAGTGCTTCACGAAGTGAGATGGGATCTATATTGGACTATCGTGGGTGCTCCAGGTTCAAGTACGTCGATATCATTTCAACTATCACACCACAAAGAAATCTATACTACCTAATCAACTCACACCGGTCAATGATAACACCTATTCTCGACTCATTCCCTTTACATGCACCATATACTATTATCATATATACCCCCATACTCTATTCCGTACACTTTCAAGTAGGGCCTTGATCCCATCCTTGATTACTACAAATCTAATTCTGGAAAGATTAGATAATGACATAATCCCCAGCAGAATTAGTTTCATAACCCATCCTACTAGTTGGCAGATGATGAAGGAAGTCTCGATACCCCATGGCCAGCGCCGGTTGTCGAGACATAACTCATCCACATCATATCATGGCGTCGTTGCATTACTTGGGTAAAGTGGCCTTCCCGGCAGCCTTGGCAGCTGCTAGGGCCCCATGGAGGCCGTACTGAGAGTAGACACCATCAATGCGATGAGTCGAGTTGAGGTTCTTGGCCACGACGATTTGGAAGCAGGTGGCGGAGCCTTGTCGAGACCCGATGGTGGAGTAGGCCAGGAAGATTTCCCAGATCTATAGCACGTCAGTGTCTGTCCATCATGAGGGTGTTCGATCTTGACAACATACCCTGAACCAGCGTACACCGTATTTAGCCTTGACCTTTTCAGCATTTCCAAGCCAGTTTCGGTACCATCGCCAGAGTGTGCCCGAATAGTGAACCCCAACGGTATCAACGCTGCAAGCCTGTTAGACAAAGTTCTTTGCATTGTCGTCAGTGAACTCACCTCTTGATCTCAAATCCGGCACTCTCAAGGCAGCCCACGTAGAAGGAGAGGGGCGTCGAGGCGTCGGCACCGGGGAAAATGTACTTGTTCAAAAAGAGGCCCCAGATAAAGTCATCGTACTGCCATGACTTTCTGAAACCAGAGAGCTGGACGTACATGGCGCCGTCATCCTCAAGCAGATCGTAGCACTGTCGAAAGAAGCCAGTGAGTCTTCGGACTCCGACGTGCTCGGCCATCTCCAGCTGCGTGATCTTGTTGAACTTGGTCTCGGGAATGTCGCGATAGTCGCTGCACAGGAGCTTGCTCTGCTCCTCTGGCACGCCCGCCCTTCTGAGTCCATCGTTGCCCCATTCCACCTGGTTGCGGGCGAGAGTGACACCTGTGACCTTTGCGCCGTAATTGACGCTGGCAAACTTGGCCAGGGTTCCCCAGCCGCATCCGATATCCAAGAGCGTCTCTCCCTCTTTAAGACCGATCTTCTCGCAAACAATTGCCATTTTGTTGTCCTGCATTTCCTCCAGCGTCTCCTCTCGCGTGGGGTCGGAAATGATACCCGAGGTGTAGATCATGCGAGGTCCCAGGAACCAGGCATAATGATCATTGCCACTGTCGTAGTTGCTGCGGACTTGCTCCTCATCTTGGGAGCGGAGGTGGAGAACAACGTCGGGGAAAAAGGTGAAGAAAAGGTAGTGGAAGGTCTCGGCGGTGAAGTTGAAGGTCGCCCAGTCATGGCGGTACTCGAGAACTTCAAGTGCATCAGCGTTGAGGTCGACCTGGCCAGTAAAGTACAGCTCGAAAAAGGTCTGCATGGGAACCTTGTGTCTGCCGTTGTACCGTGCCCGAAGCCACTCGGTCTTGAACGACAAGTAGAACTCGACGGGGCGACCGGGCAATTCCACCTTTTCGTTGATTCGCGGGCTCAGCCGGGACATGACTGTCCAGATGGCAATCAGAATCGGCACTGCTGTACATAGGCTGACGAAGAGAGTCGTCTTCAAGCCTCCGCCGACCTTCCAAGAGAGCCAGGTCGGGATGCCCAAGAGGGCGGCACCCAGAAAGAGGTTGGAGAATTGCTCATTTCCGGCACCGTCGGCGGGCAGAGGGGGGTTTTTTATGGCGGGCGACTGTTGAATGAGTTAGCAAGCTCCCAAGTGGCGAGACAATGGCTATAGGCGTACCGTGGTCGAGGCAACTCCGCACCCTTTGCCGGTCGCGATGGTGTCTACGGGGGGTTCGGGAGTCTGGATAAAGTTGATGTCACCATGGAGGTGAGCCCGTCCGTTCTGTTTCAACGCCATGGCTTAGGCCTTCGTGATGGAGCGAGGCGACGAAGCTGTAATCCTGCGGCGAGGAGAGAGAGAGCAGGCAAGACTCGACAGGACAAAACAGAAGATGAAGCTGCTGAGTTTGACCTGGACAAGCGGTCAAGGGTGTTGAGAGCTCCGTGGCATCAAACCACGAGATTCAGTGAGGCACAGCGGGGCTTGCACATGCAACCCTGCCCAAGCAGCCATAAGATGACCAGTGACAGGCGGCTCCGTGGCATGGCGTAATTACTGTAATGTGGCCAAGGCCAAGGCGTACTACGTAGTAGTAAGTGCGCTGTCGTGGAACATGAAGGACTGCCAGCTGCAAATTAGTTATTAGACGAGCACAAGCTCCCTGGTCTTTGTCACGGCGAGGGGGTAGGCCGCGTAATTGATTCCTCCTTGGTGATTTATTTCCCAAGACGCAAGCCGGAGCCTGTTCAAAGTGGGTGACAGGCAGTATACAGGGCCAGCCCAGACATGGCATTCTCTGCCCATGGGGTGACGGGCCTTGTTTTCTTCAGCTGCTTGGCCTCTGTTGGCCCATAATGATGCCATGCTCTGATGCTGCCCAAAGAACTGCGCGATTACCACCGACGTTATATCCATGAGTGCCCGCCCGCGGGAGGACCCGACGAGCTATGTATGGTCGTTTTGCTCCGGGGGTTGACCATTGTGGAGAACTGGCCATGCCATTAGTAGGGACGTTAGCTTGAATCTTGTAGCCATCTTGATGGGCGGTGAAATTGTTTCACGTGAAAACGGTGGCTAGAGAGATGAGCATTGCGGAGGTGTCGTGTGCCTTTCGCTAAACCCCTGCAAATTGGCCGCCACGCATCCCACTGGTCAGATCATCAATTTTATGGACAATACTTTAGTATAGGGTAATTAATTACTCAAGCCTGGTGCACGCTGGCAAAGTCACTTGTGACGTCTCCGGGGTTTCTTGAGTATTTCCTGGACAACGAGACTTGAACTGGAATATTAGCTGTTTTTTGAACTCGGTTACCGTGTGTTTGATAAAACCGAGGAGAGTTAATCATTCTGCTTAGGTAGCTGAGACTATAGTGTTCTGTTTCTGCTGTTAAACTGTTTTTCAGTGCCTGTGGAGAGGTTACTGCAACTAGACTGGGCGTTATGGAAAACTGACCGCTCTTGATATTGAAATTTCACATTGATCGAGAGATACATCATACTCACCTACCGTAAAGACAACACAGCAGCTGAAAGAATGATAGAGGCACCCGCTGCCACATCTCATGAGAGCAAGTTTCAAGAGGTTTAACCCGCTTCACCACACACATTAATACTTCCATGCCTTACTTGAAATGTAAACCATCAACAATACGTCTATCCCTCTCGACAACATACTTTGTAGAGCCTGTGACTCTGTATAGCCTATGAGCGATAACAATGCACTACGCTCATACTCTGACAAAAAGACCCCACTAACTCATGTCTCACGCTCCCCGAAGATGATAGACTGATCACCTTGGGTGGTAGCCATGCAACACCCCCTTTGTTTATCGTTCCGTATTCATCGTATGAAAAGTCAACGCAAGGTATGAGAAATGACTTACGTCATGGAGCTTCTCGAATGTCTCAGCATTCACCATTCAAGTTGAGGAAGAGTTAGTGCCAGCAATGCGGGAGGCCGACCAGAGTGCCAACTCGGCACCTCGATGTCAGCGTACGCGCAGGTTTAGGCTAGAAATTACGCCCTTCTACACAATTCTGATGTGATCAATGACTTGCTCAGCAACTAATTATGAGGTGTCATGGCCCTGCAAAGTCAGTCATGCTTGGGGGGTAGAGACCACATTAAGTAACTGATCATCTAATGTCTATAAAATATCACACCTGCCCAAGCAACTTCCTCTGCCCTGTTATCCAAAAATTCCAAGGCTTTTCTTCCGGATTTCTCTGCTTTTTCCATCACTCCAAAAACACAACCTCCTTTCAGCTACCCTTCCATCACCCTTCCGCTACGATGATCCACAAACTGTGTCCGACTAAGGGTCTTGGTTACCTCTTTCATCATATGTTCTTGCCTTCGAAGCTCCCAGGCCAAGATGA
Source organism: Fusarium buxicola (assembly GCA_014899095.1). Classification (NCBI taxonomy): domain Eukaryota; kingdom Fungi; phylum Ascomycota; class Sordariomycetes; order Hypocreales; family Nectriaceae; genus Fusarium; species Fusarium buxicola. Next base: position 72,637 of record JAAVUK010000378.1, read on the forward strand.
AGGTTCCGGTTCAAATGAAGCATTCCTCATCGACTTTGTACTGCACTCTTTGCAGCGGTTCCTCGCGGAGTCAGGATCCGAGGACCAGGTGGCCACCAAAACTTGCATCTCAATGATGAAGACCATGCAAAACTCGAGAGACATCCATGGATATCTCAGCGAAGATGGCGTCGGAAAAGTTCTACAGGAACTCTCCCCTAGCGGTAGGAAACGACGCAAATGCCATCCTAGACTATTCACTAATAATGACCCGATGATCCACAGGCCCTGTCGCTCTGTTTCACATCACCGCACAGAATGCAGCAGTTCTCGTTCGGAGGATGCCTGCGTCAGTCTATTTTGAAACATTTGAACTGTCTCCGACCAATCACTCCGTCATGACTACAAGGGGCCGTCTGGTCCGCCAGTTCCCAGCAACCGCAACCGAAATATCCCTCCATGACTTCGAAAATGATGCGTTTCAGTCGGTTTTGACTAGAATCTTGGTCAAAATGGGTCACCAAATAGTACCGGAGACGAAGAAAAAGGTCAAGAAAGCCAAGCAAAAGCACGACGAGGACAGAGACACGACCGATCCGCGAATCATTACCGAACTGTTCACGAGCATCCTTCAAGGAACCGGCAAACAAACCAGTGTCACAGGAGTTTGCAAAAATACCCACGAGGAAATCGTCTGGGGTAACAGCAAACTTCCTTGGCGGCGATCTCCCCTTTGGCTTCTTGTCCGCATCGCTCTGCATCTTACTATGAGTCGCCTGGCTGTGAGCTCCAAGGGTGCCTACAAGTCATTCATGGTATTCCTGATGGCTGAAGTGCTTGACGCTGCGAACAAGCCACCCACTCCGAGCGATGTGCTTCATACAATGGTGACCAAAGTCTCTCGGCGACTCTGTAAACTGGAAGACCCTTGCAAGGGAGAATGGTTGGAAACAGTTCAACAAACCGTGTCAAAAACATCCAAGTGTTTGGCCCGAAGATGGAAAGATATCCGTGCAAGGTTGAACAAACCACTTGACCTAGAAGCAATCTCTATGCTTGACATGAAAGATAACATGCACTTCTCCCTTCTGAGGACAGACGAGTTCCTTGCTTCGATAGCCCAGCGCGACACAGAAAGCAAATCCTCAACCTTCAGTCCGGCGGCATACGTCTCAACTCTTGATGCGGATCATCTTCCATCTTGTCACACAGGAATCAACAGTGATTACATGCCCTTCCACCTAGCCATGATTGAGTCGTGGGTGGCCACCCATCTTGACCAGTGGATCAAAAAACATGTCGAAAGGGAGTCCACATGCCAGAATCTGAGACTATTGCTTCAGAAGTACCACTCTGAAGCTTCAGGATGGTATTCTAATCGTCCCGAGGGTGCATCTAGAATGCTTCTCGTGACTGGAGAACTCTGGGTTGCAGCGGACAAATCGGCCGTTCATGCACACCCCATGTTGGAGAGGTTTGACCCGGAGATACCGACAATGGTTTGGCAAGCGCTCTTACTTGGGTCATTCGAAGACATGGCGAGACTTCATCGCATCGAAACCTACCTCTCGAGGCGCAAAAGACTTGCCCAGCCAGAGAATAGACCTTCTGTCTTTAGGTCCTACGGCGAGACGCGGTCATTTCCAGTACAATACTTTTCGCAGTCTTCCATGCACCAAGAATTGAAGCTCCGGATTGAAAATAAGGCCGCAGAACAGAGGCAGGAAAAGAAGGCAGAGTTTGGCCTCCTCAAACAAGAATACGACGACTTGATGCGACAGTACGTGAGCCGCGAGTGCGAACAAAGATCCCGGGTTGAATTCGGGATCACGTACTGGGAGCACTATGATGGATGCCACCGCTGCTATCTTCTGAACAGAGCAAGTAATCTGCAAATCGCAATTCACGAGTGGCCGTTGCCCAATGACTCTCTTGAAGCGCAGGCCACAGTTTTTGAACTGGCTGTCCCCCCTGTCTTTGCCGAATGGCGAGACATGACGCTTTATCTCGTTGACAACGTGCTCAATTGCAAGCCTTCAGAGACGTATCGCCCCGAATCGTCTTATCCGCTGCGATCGTATGAACCGCTTGCTCTCTACTTCAAATCTGGACACAGTTACCGAATTCATCTCCTGTCTGAAGCAAAACCTCATACAGTTACCCATCGACGAGATAAATATATTGGCCACAGCTCAGAATCGGATGTGTGCGTCAACAACGGCCTTGTTTTCCAGTATTACGATACTAGTCGAGGAGCGTTTCTTTCTAGCTTCAGCCCATCCTTCGGCCTATCGGACCTTTGCACTTTCAGGCTTCCTAAACGTGCTCAAGCCTTGAAGCGTTTCCTCCGACGTACCTGGGCTCAGCCTGATGGTGAGACACCCAACGAGGTCATAGCCGGCCAGTCCGACTGTCCAGACTACATGTCATTGGGCGAGTGCAAAGCTTTGGCGACCTTGCCATTCGGATATCGCATACAATGGATGAGTGTCCTGACGCAGCTCGCCATGCCTACGATCGGTTTCAACAAAGCTGAGACTGCTACTTTTCTGCTCCAGATGAGCTTGCAAGCTGGCCCTTGCTCGCTTTCCGGCATCACACGATGCACGCACACGCGCCTCTCTGACCCAGACTTTGGACGCGAGATGTTACAACAGCTCACTCAATGCATCTCACGAGTTCAGGAAAACTGGGAATCCCACACTGCGTTATGTTCTTTCGCGTTCCTGGCAACCCGTCTCCTATCACTGGCCGACCAAGATCTATGTCGACCGCTCCTCGATCTCCTTAGTCGATGCCGCGAGATCTCTTACCGATGGCTGATCACCTTGATTGAGAAAGTTCAAGCGACTACCGATGATGCCCAGAGAATGGAGTTTCTAGAGACCGCACTCACCATCGCCTTGATTTGCGTGGATACATTCAATGTGGAGGACAGGCTTATGCCACAGATCTTGGTAGACTCACAGCAAGGTTCAATTTTAATCGAAGCTTCGATCGTCATATACAACAATTTCACTTTGACCAATGCAGCAGAACACACGCTCCAAGATATCATGTTTGATAGATCGAGACATACCCTTCATCGTACACGTTCAGTCTTGGTCCACGAAGTTATTACGAATGGAAACCCTTGCCTCGATCTAGCTATCAAACGGCGCTGGCCTGCCTTCAACCGGGACTCTACGTGGTCTCTCGCCCCCTCGACATGCTATTGGTTTGAGACGACCTCCTCAGAGCTCAAAGTACATCTCAGTATTCTTACAGGAGAGCTTTTGGTGAACGGTCTTCCGCTATCACGTCTTCCCCGAGACTATGGAAAACACAGCGACTATGAGAGACTCATCGGATCGATGGTCTTGGATGTTATGCCGAGTGCACTGCCAGGGATGCGTTTCTGCGCCACGACACTATTTCAAGGTTACACTATCCATTTTGGAATGCAGGATGCTCCTCATGACCAGCCGAATCGTAACCTCATGGTGCATCTGGTCAAGAATGGGTCAACCATGGATCTTATCCCTCCAAGAACTTTCGCTGGGTTGCTGCCCTACTCCTTCGTCAACGACTATGCACATTGGTATCACAACGACACCGGAATCATTGAACTCTGCCCACTCACCAATCCCTGGAATACGAATTCGGACAATTGGACCTTTAGCCGTCACAACATGAGTTGGAAACTCAGTCGGCTTCAGAAAAGATTCCTGCTAGCCCCTTCCAGCAACCTAGCTGAGCGCATTGCGGCAATCATGTCTCCCCTCGAAGCTCGCCTCGGCCTTCACATGCTGTATGACGCGGAAAGTGATTCGCTCGAAGTGCAAGTTCCAGGTCTACATCTCGAATTTCTCTTGAATCCTGGAGAATCGACAATCAAGTCCAGGCAATTTCGAGATATGCAAATCGATGTGGATCAGTCCATTGGGACCCTTGTGGGATTTACAAGCAAACTCGTTCTGCGGAGTAATCAGGATCCGACAACCAGGATGTTGCTTATTCCTGAAGGACACGTTCAATACCAGAAGACTGATGAGCACGTGGACGTTTCCGTAGCCCATGGAACTGCTCGTCGGGTTCAGGCTTACAGGATCGACAACCTTCTGGGCCGATTCGTCGCTCATGGTAAAGTGGAGAGCAAGCTGTTCCTCGCTTATATCCATGCACTGACCTCGTTTTGTCTTCCGGACCCTTTCCTTAGGCGGACAGGAACTGAAGAGGCTCTTGACATCCTGGGGTCTGCGTCCGTCCGAGCACCGTGTGTCTTGACCCAAGTTGCTTACGAAAGGCTAAACCTCATCGCCGCCCTCGTCCCAAGCCGCTCTTTTTACCCTGCCCATGAGAGAGTGATGCAGGTTGTCAAATGGTCTCCCGACTTGAGTTTTCTGAGTCAAGATGACCGATTATACAGACTCACCTACGAGATTTTTACAAGGTCTCGTGAGATTGATTTCCTCTACCCCAAGGATGTGGTCCCAGATCAGCCTACTTTCACCACGATGGAACTAGCCAAGCGAGCAATTCTTCGAGCTTCTCGCCAACAGGTTTCGGGCTTTGGTGCTGAGGAATTTACTACTCAGCATGATGTAGTATACAACTCAAGAGATCGAGGGCAGCAGTCGGATCGAGCGGATCGCGCTGCGGAAATGGCCTCCCGGGCTTACCACAAGCGTTGTTCTCTCTTTATGCCCATTGAATCAGGACTGGTTCTCAAACTGTACCAGCTTTTGACTAATGAGGCAATACTTTCTCCAAGAAGACTCCCCTTGAAGAGTACAATGGACTACGGTTCGGAGTGGCTTCAAGACCCCAAAGCTTTCCTCTCCTCTGTCTGGTGCCAATTACACTACGCCTTCCAGAATGACCAGCACTGGCTGAACGAATTCGAGTTGATGGCCTGGATAGCAACGATATCATACTCGGCTAAACACGACGTTGAGGTAACCCAGGCACTTCTTATGCTCTCCATATCCCCGTTTGTGTACGACGTTCACCTGCCCCTAGACACCTCTTATGATCTGTCGAAAGGGTACACTTTTGAACCAGTGGAGCTTAAGACATTGGCCCATAACAAATGCATTCCATTCACCCAATGCCCTGAAGTAAGTCTACCGCCACTACGGGATGAATCTGGACGAGACACACTGAAGCGGCGTGATCGGAAGTTTGAAGCCAACCAAGCACGGGCTGTCACTTCTTTTCTGAATCAACTCAAACGACAATGGCCTTGCGACCTCCCAGACAGACCACAGGGGGATCTAGTCGAGACTTACATTGATATCTCGAAGGCAATGGAATCGGTGACCATGATATTCAGATCATGGTTTCTGAACCTAGGGTTCAAGACTTATCTCGAGATGCTTGCTTCTCGTTTGAAAGGGCTACCTGTGGAAGCTGCCGATATCAAGCCCGTATTTGCAAGGCCCACATTTAGTCCAAGTAGTCGTTCTCAGGGATTCGTATCCATCGACAACATCTTCCGTCAGTCTCCTCCGTTCTACAGCCCGACTCCAGTCCCAGCGATAGAGGGCCTTGTCCGGAAGACGACAAGGGGTGGAGCAACGAGTGAGAAATTGACCAAGGTGCTCAATCTTCTCGACTGCAAAGCAAAACTGGAGTATGAACATCGCTACCTGCGGGAGCTACGGCAAAGCCTTTTGAGCTTGCGAGATCATGTTGAACCCGAGCTGGATGGGCAGCGAGTCGCGAAACATGCCTTTCTTTTTCAAGAGCATCTGGATCATTGCGAGAGACGTGCAAAATCTATCTACGACTCATTATCAGATGCCTTTCATACGCCTCTGAAACGGGTGTCGCAAACGTCAGTTGCCACCCCGGAAGCGGTGCAATCTATACTTGCAGAGGCAGGTTTTATGCCCAGGGTTTCGCCCATCCTTTTTCTGCAGCAGCTGGGAAAGTCGCGATGTTCGCAGCTTTCTGGCCCATGGAAAAATGTCATCATCGAATATGGAGTTGCCATCACCGCTGTTCAACAGGCCAAGCGCTTCATACGATTCCAAACTGACCAAGTGGATCTCCTCCGGGAGCTCGAAAACGCTGGCCACAAGGGATGGGACCCTCACGACTATCCCGAATGGTTGCTGATGGAATGCGAGAGCGAGCTCATGATCCGGGAAGTGCAGCAGCAGATTGCTCAACTGATGATCGAGCCTCCAGACAGCAAGAACGCAGTCATGCAGCTAAACATGGGAGAAGGCAAGTCCACTGTCATTGTCCCCATCGTCGCTACGGCTCTCGGCAATGGCTCGAAGTTGGTTCGAGTTATCGTGGCCAAGCCGCAAGCGAAGCAGATGCATCAGATGCTGATCGCAAAGTTGGGTGGCCTACTTGATCGTCCTGTCTACCAGATGCCGTTCTCAAGAGACATCCGCATGGACACAAATCGAGTAGATGTGATCAACTGTCTGACGGCAAAATGCATGGAAGAGGGGGGCGTGTTGATGGTTCAGCCGGAGCACCTCCTATCTTTCCAACTTATGGAGCTGGAATGCCAACTCACCGGGCATGAAGAAGCTGCCGACAAGATGATGGAGACTCGCGGATTCTTTGACAGCTCCTCAAGGGACGTAGTGGATGAGAGTGACGAGAACTTCAGCGTCAAATTCGAGCTGATTTACACTCTTGGACAGCAGCGACCAATCGAGCATAGCCCCGACCGATGGACCATCATCCAAGAGGTCTTGGGATTGGTAATAAAGTTTTGTGGTGAAGCGAAGCTCGAGTTTCCACAGTCAATCGACTTTGACGATCGACATATGGAGAGGGTTCCAAGGATACGCACTCTACGGCGCGATGCTGAAGAGGCAATCCTCAATCGCGTGGCAAACTTCATCTGTGAAACTGGAATGACTGGATTTCCTGTTGCACGCCAACCTCCAACGGTGCAAGATGCAGTCAGGCGCTACATCACTCAGTGGGAGCTCCCGTCTGAGGAGATACAGGCTGTCGAGCAAAGCATATTCTGGGGTGAAACGACCATCAATCACATCCTGCTTCTCCGAGGCCTTTTGTCTGGTGGAATCCTTGCCTTTGCACTTGGCCAGAAGCGATGGAGGGTGAACTACGGCACAGATCCGCACAGAGAGACAAAGACGTTGCTCGCTGTACCTTTCCGCGCCAAGGATAATCCAACACCCCGATCCGAGTTCAGCCATCCTGACGTTGTGATTGTACTCACTTGTCTGAGCTACTACTACAGCGGTCTTGATGATGAGGCTCTGTACTCTGCATTCAGTCTGCTCACCCGGTCGGACAATGCGGATCTCGAGTACCAAGCTTGGGTGAGGACGGCTCCAAACCTCCCACTGGCCTACAAACACCTGGAGGGCATCAATCTTCGAGATCGTGTACAGTGCACATCTAAAGTTTTCCCTCATATGAGATACTCCAAGGCTGCCATTGATTACTATCTCTGCCGTCTGGTGTTTGCGAAGGAGTCTAAAGAGTTCCCTGACAAGCTATCCGCCTCGGGTTGGGATTTGGGCAAGACAAAAAGCAACCCGACGACAGGGTTTAGCGGAACCAACGATTGTAAATACGTTCTTCCGTTGGATATCAAGCAGTTGGATCTCCCTGAACAGAAGCACACCAACGCCCTGGTGCTTGAGTATTTGCTGCGCCCAGAAAACGGCATTGCGCTGATGCCGAAGGAAATGAAGGGGGCAACCCTTGACAGTCAGTCGCTTCTTTCAATCATGTCGCATATGAGCCGCAACACCCGCGTAATCCTCGATGTCGGCGCTCAGGTCATCGATCTTACCAATCTGGAGTTTGCAAGACAATGGCTGGCTTGCTACGAAGACGATGAAAACACCCAAGCGGTCATCTGTTTCAGCGACCTTGACGAGATCGTTGTGCTTGATCGACATGGAAAGACTGAAGAGCTTCAGACATCGCCGTTCGCTGATCAGTTGGATCGATGCCTTGTCTTCCTCGATGAAGCTCACACCAGAGGCACAGATTTGAAGCTCCCCGCGAACTACCAGGCTGTGGTGACCTTGGGTGCGAATTTGACAAAAGACAGGCTTGTTCAAGGTACGTATTGACCGTGAGCACACCGCCTACCTTGTGATTAATCTCTGACCTTTTCTCAGCATGCATGCGGATGCGAAAGCTTGGAAAGGGCCAGACGGTAGTATTTTGCATTCCGCGAGAGATTGAACAGAAAATCATGCTGCAAATGGGCCAAGAATTCTCAACCACGGAGAAGCTCACGGTATCCGACGTTCTCTTTTGGGTCATTACTGAAACCTGTCTTGACCTGCGACGAGCAATACCGTTGTGGCTTACTCAAGGCCTTCGTTTCTGCCAACAACAAACATTTTGGAACGCGGCGTCGAGCTCTTGCGATAGTCACAAGGACAGCATGAAATGGGCTCAGCAGTTCCAAGAAGCTGAAGCACAGGGCCTTGACCATCGATATCGCCCGGGCAAAGCCGACATCGGTTTGTCGTTGCTTCTCGACCGCGTTCAGCCTCAGGTTCGCGATGTATTCCGGTCTCGGTGCGAGGAATTTGGCTTGACAGATGTCAATAGAGCTTCGCTCCAGGAAGAACAAGAGCGAGAACTGTCCCCTGAAACCGAACAGGAGCGACAGGTCGAGAGGCCACCCAAAGTAGAACCTGAAACCCACCAGATTCATCCACATGTACGAAAGTTTGTCACAAATGGCCAATTTCCCGGCGAATGTTGTGCCTTCAAACCAGCTTTCAAGGCCCTCAGCGACACGACAGCAGCGAGCCACTTGGATGTATGCGAGTTTCCAAGCAATGTATGGGTAACGCACGACTTTGCAACCACTGTCAAGGGGGCCTTTGGGGCCAACAACTATTCGGACTCATTCCAGCGCCCCGTGCAGTGGATCTTGACAAACAATACCGAAAGAAAGAGCGTGGGTCTCATCATAATAAGTCCATATGAGGCTCAAGAGCTTCTACCACTCATTGAAGCGTCTCAGCATGTCACGCTGCGTCTATACGCCCCTCGGACCAACCTTGGATTTCAGCCACTCGACCATCTGCAACTCTACACTGCCCCGAAGAAGACCGCCACCGCCTCCATGCCGCGGAACATGATCATTCACCTCAATCTCTTTGCAGGGCAACTTTACCTGTCGTCTTTTGACGACTACGTTGCTGTGTGCGACTCACTCGGTCTGGTTTGGAGTTCTGCAGACGACGAGTCTGTCATTCTTGGTCCCGATGGGTTCATTCCGCCCGGTAGTATGATGGGCAAGTTTATCAACAAGTCGGGGTTTTCGAAGAGTCCTACAAGGTTCTTGAAGGTTCTCATGGCAAAGATCCGGCAGGAGTGTGAGCTTATCGAGAAAACTCACATGGGGAAAATTGTGGAAGGTGTAAGTCTGATCGAGAGTGATTTTGTACAAGAGCAGGATAAGTAGAGACTGAGAGATTCATTCAAGTAGCTATTTCCTTTAGACTCCCCATGTGCTGACTGGACTGATGTTCAACCTAATAGTCCGGAAAACAGACAGTAATAAAAACGAATGAACGCAACGTCCTCAGGGGCTTGACCATTGTTGGCATCGTTGAGGTCAAGAAGTTGATAGGAATTAGGATGAATAATCACGATTCGGTTATAGGACATTGATGATGTTCTGATAGATCGGGAACTAGGTGGGTTGGGATTTGCGGCATGCTCCCATGCGGGCATCGCTCATTTCTCATCTAAATATCTATTATAATTGGTGTCGGGTGGAGTCAACTTTTATGAGGCGGAACATGGTTCCAGAAGACTAGGGCAAAGCTTAGGAGCAGTGGACAACGCCATCGTCGTGAGTGTGGCACTCCTTGGCAGCGTCCTTGGTGGCGCTAGGCTTGTCCTTGCCGGTCTTGGTCTCCTTCTTGGTCTCCTTCTTGTCGTCAGCCTTCTCCTCAGCCTTGCCGGTGCAGCCAACACCAGGAGCAGCAATGTCGTAGGCGTAGACGTCAATGGCAAAGTACTGAAGGGTGTCGCTGTCAATGGCGCTCTTGGAAGGGTCGTCCTTGGCGAGTTCGAGGACCTCGGCATAGTCCTCAGCGAAGTGGTCGACGGTCTTCTCGCTAATGGTGGGAACGTGAAGAATGCGGTGCATCAGGTCAGTGGCCCAGTAAGTGTTGAGCTTGGACTGGGCAACAGTGTAGCCAAGACCGCAGACAGCGTTGAGGTTTCGGCGGATCTCAAAGGAGAGAGGGCAGATGACAGTCTCGGAAGTGGCGTTGTCACCTCGCCAGTGGCCAGCCCACTCTGATGTTTATTAGCTTCCAGGACTTGATGAGCAGAGGGGGGAATCACTTACTATCCTGGGTGGCGCAGTTGCGGTCCGGGTCGTCACAGCGGAAGATGACGCCAGTCTTGTCGGCGTTGGCGATCCGGTCGTACCAGCCAATAGGCTGGGAAGTCGAGCCGTTGCCGAAGTACTTCTGAACGAACTCGGACTTGTGGCCGTATCGAAGGATATGGTCCTTTGCATGCTGGGCCAGCTGGACAGCCTCGTCCAGGGCGGTCGCCAGCTGACCGTGAAGGGTCGAGTTGCAGGACTGGTGGATGGGGTAGGCCTTGGTCCAGCCCTCAGCCCAGTCGTAGACGTTGGAGGTCTGGGTTGACTTGGGAACATCCTTGGTCTGAGTGGCCTCCTCTCGGGCAAGGATGGGAGAGGCAACGGCAGCTCCGAAGAGCAGGCAGGCCGCGGTGGTGGACTTGAACATCATCTTGAAGCTTGTCTGTGAGAACTGTTTGGTTCAGAGTTTGTCGGCTTGAAACTTGTTAGGGCTGGATGCGGCTGAGTGGCTGAGGAAACAAGAAGGTTCATGCAGGAGGTGTTTGAGGGTCTTTATAGAGCGTTCATGGCGGGAGATGGCAACCTCGTGGGAGCCTCCCAGGATCAAGGAGTGTGGAAACCCGCAAGGTCATAGCTGCAGTACCTGGATCGACCAACAAGCTAACATCTAAACCAACCGTCACCCGTGGGGGTTTAGACAAGGTTGATCGGGCTTAGCGGTTAGCCAAGTTGACAGATAGTGAGGTCCGGCGACGCAGCTTCGACTCGGAGCGGGGATCAGTGATTCTTCCGCGGGGGCATATCTAGAGGTTGGACAAATAAAGAGACAGTCTATGTCAGACGGTGTCTATCCGGGTTCTCAAGTTTCCACTATCCAGCAACCATCAAGGTGCCTCGCACTATTTAGCACCGGGGATATCGCCTTGGAACCAGCCAAAACTCCACTCTCGTGCGTAAACACAGGCCATTTCAAGTTAAATAATATGCTTAATTCACACGCCAGAGTCGTTTAGTGGTGTGAGAGTCGTACCGGTTGGCCCAACATCGGTTCCCGGGCACACTGAGGGATTTACTAAAGCAATTCGCTGCTTCCTTCAATGGAGGTTTCTTCGTCATTGGTAATGAGAGCCGCATTGAACTGTCTTTACCTTGGCGGGCGGCCTTCGCTTACCTGACGGAGCTGCGGAAAGGCCTGGGCCACTTGGCATATGGAGCTTTGGTGAGGTGGGACACCTTGAAGGCTACATGATGTATGTGTCTGCCTGATGATGTGAGCCTCAGCTTCTTGCCTACGTAATTGAGTGCTAATGCTCTGAGGGAACTTCACAGCTGGAGCAATGTCACCATCCCCACGCCGCTGAGGACGCCGTTACCCGCATGTCTTGGCAACACCATCAAGGTCAATCATCATGGTCGACAAAGAAACGAAGAAATATTTAGCACTGGGCGTCCACAAACCACAACCCTTCAAGCTATCGGTTGCAGCATATCCAGACTCTTAGCTTTATTGCCGAAGCACGCTTCGTCAGCAATCCCCGATCCCGCAGGAGTTAGTGGCAACTTTCCCTTTGTCATGTTTTGAGATTCTCTTTGCCTCGCAGTTGGCTTTTGAGGGGAGGCTGGGCTCCCTACTGGTAGCTGGACTGTTTATGTTGCCCCTGCAGGACCCTACAAACGAACTTGATGCAAGTCATCGGTTGGAAACAATCTGAGTAGATCCCGCTTCCCCACATGCGAGACGGTAGCATCAGATCTCATTCTGTATGGTGGCTGCAACGTCGTGACAGGCCACTAGTGTTTAGTGCTGTTGCTCGGAAAGGACACGTCTTTTGCTCATTCAAGTAACGGCTATACAGACTACTTCACTATGCAAACCATATGAGTACTCAAGCTCTCTCCAAGTCCCCAGGCCTTGCCCATAGCCCCTCTGGCCCAACCTCTTGAGCTACTCGAAGCAGCTTCCTCTTCTCCCTTTGTGATCTATACGCCTCGAGCCACTGCTCGGAATGACCAATCAGGGGCTCGCTCTGATCATCCACAAGGCTTGAGTTTGCCCAATCCAGCAGATCCCTCACATACTTGAGCTCGTCGCCATCACCTGCCAGGCTGTGGAATTTTCGTCCTCGTCCCTGCCTAGCCACACGCTCTTCATAATCCCGTATCATCGAGTCTCGACTCGGCAACTTCGTCTTCCCTGTAAGCACCCGGGCCACAACCTGTGCTTGGAAGTCGAAAAGCGAAAATGTCGCCGTATAGTAGGGCACGCCGATGAAGGATAGTGTGGGATCGTCAATGTAGAATATGTCCCTGTGAAGGTTATGCACCATGCTACCCTCAGAGGTGACGAGTACATCACGTGTCGCTTCCTCTATTGGCAGATCATCTCTGTGATATTGGGAGAGGAAAGGATAAGAAGTGAGATATCCCGTTGCCAAGATGATGCTGTCAACACCCTCGAGGACTTTTCCATCCTTCAGCAGGACATGACTTTTCACGGGAGCTGATAAGTTGGATGGATCCTTCTCCAAAACAAATTTCTCGATTCCACCGACATGGTCCAGCGATTCCGGAAACATTGACGACGGCAAATCGAAGTCGCCTCCTCTCGTGCTATGAATGACTCTCTTGGCAGTCTTAATTGTTTCACGGCACGTATCATAGGCCGACGCGCCGCCTCCAATGATGAGCACCGTCTTTCCCCGGTATTTTTCAGGGTGGCGATACTGCTTAGTGTGGATAATGTTGTCGCCAAAATGAGCCTTCCACTCAGCAAGGCCGGGGGTATCGGGTATATGAGGGAGGTTGTAGTGGCCAGATGCTACCACCAAGGAATCAAAGTTCCACGTCCGCTCCAGTAATCGAGGGTGGCCGTCTCCTTTGAGCAGGGTTATGGTCCTGAGAACCCAGTGGCTGCCATTGTCGCTCTTGCTGGCGTCCTCAACTCGGGTGTGAAATTGCGTCACGTCATCGACGCCGTATTGGGCGCTGAGTCCTTGAAGATAGCTCTTGATGTTCGCATGTCCGGTGATATCCTCAGTATCCTTTGGCCAGGCGCCAAGCTTGCTACATAGCAGGCTTGTCGGGACGTTGTTCCGTAGACCGTAATATGTCGGTCCTGGGGGACAAAAGGCGACAGCAAGAGCCTCGGGATCTTCGATATCCAGAGGATGGTTGTTGTCTCTGTTATTAACTTTGGACTTGGTGCCGTTGGGTAGAAACTGCCCGGGGAGGGATGCCTCGAAGTCGCCAGCTGAGGGCTTCTTGCTTGGGTATTTGGCAACTGTGGGTGTCCTTGGATCGTAATGCCATACCCCAGACGTTACACCAGATCGTTCAAAGACAGTTACGTCAGCCCCGTTCATAAGGAGATACGCAGCAGCGCAAATGCCGCTCACTCCAGCGCCGACCACAGCTACTTTGCACCCAGGGCCGAACTTGGTGGACTCATCGGGTGACGGCGAGCGACCGTTTGTCAGATAAGGACTCATGGATATTATTTAGCTTAAGGATTGCCTTTACAGGTTTCAAGGTCAATAAGAGGGTATCTTTGTATGAGTGAGTCCAGTCAGAACGGTGTGACTCCGGGGGCTTGACACCTCTATATACGGGCCGGTGCTGATTGACTCAGGTGTTAATTGTAAGCAGAATCCCGCATCTCGAAAATGACTCGCCTTGTTTCTCTGCGTTACCTGCCGGTTTCCACATGATGCATCGTTCGTGCTGCCTGTTGTGTGCAGTTAAGAGGTGGACGCGGTCCAGAGATGGACCCTTGAAGCACGCCATCTCGAGGATTATGTCGCAAATTCGGACATCCCAACTGATCGCCGACTGACGCCTTTGCTGTACATTATGATGCGAATTGCCGGTTCCTGAGTCGTCCTGATAGCAATTGCGTGAACTGCGACTCGATAAGCCTACGATTGATAGTCGAGGTCAGTGCCATCACTTGACTGGGCCGACTCGCAAAGTAACACACCAATGACCCAATATTCATATCTCTAGGTTGCTGTAGGGGCCAATACGAGGAAAAGGGTGTAGTTCAGGTGTTGCATTCGTTGCAGGCTAGGTTCCGTACACTTTTATCAAAGCAATCGCTATACGATCACTCACACACAGCAGTAGTCTCTCGGGCTCATTAGAGTAACCAGGACTCACCGTCAAGACTACAGGACCAGTCAGACATATCACACACAGACAAGCCCCAACCTTGGTTAAGCTCTTGACGTGACGATCTCCTGCTTTTCGCGGAGGCAGTGAGAAAGAGGGAAAAGCGGAGCTGACCGGACCGAACCGAAGCGTCAGGGGCCATATCCCAGCCATATACAAGTGGAGAGTTCTTGTTACCATAAGTATATCCTCCGTGCCAACGATTGGGAGCCTTTCTACCAGTAAACGTTGGTTCTGCTTCAATGCTTATGCTTAATTAATATGCGACAGGCCACCAGGAACGCTTAGTCATACGGACGTGCGGAAGGATTCTGCGCTATTTGACCGCCCCGAAACATGAAGTGGCTCGATAACCGTGACCATTGTTTATCTTGATCCGAGTAACAACCTGGCGGTGATCATGACCGCAGCAGCAGAGATTTTTGAAAAGGAATTCAGTTCCTCAATTATCATCAAACCCAACATCTCAACTACCAAGAGGCAGTTTCTGTCAAGCGAACGGCATATTGGTGCTATTGCGGCCCTCTCTTCGACCCCTTTACTTCCCCCGAGCCAGACTCATCACTCCCAGCCAACTTCTACGAGTTCGCAGCAGCAACATTCACTGGCCCCGTTCACCCCAGGCTTCTCCCCTTCCTTAGCTACATCAACGCTTTGCTTCTCAACAAGGGCCTGGGCCACTATTTCCTCACTATACGGGCCACAACGCCGACTCACGAATTCGACCGTCCGCGATGGCACACCGATGAGCTTTTCTTCTCCGACCTGGCAAAGGGAAACCTCCCCGGCACTCGGCTGGGGTTGAAGTCGCAGTACGAGAATGGCGAACGAAACTCGGGAACGAATTGGAAAATATGCACAACGCTTCTTGGCCCCATCAACTCTCTTCGTTCCTCTAGAGCATCAGGCTTCTGCTCGGAGGAGACAGGAATCCGCTCGCAAGGCTGCTAGCACGGAGCATGACTGTCTGTCGATCCGTTGTGTTGGGTGCGCGTCTGCTGCCGATGACGTACGGGAAGAGCTGGCTACTACCTTGAAACCACTCGGCGTAGAGGCAGCGTCGACGGGAGAATGCTCGATATTCAAGGTTGGGAGAGATTTTGGGGCTATACACTCTGAGCCTTGTATGAGCGATGAAGCTGATGGAAGGATCTTCGTTAATGTTGTACCAGGGACGGAGGAGGAGCTCAGGAGGCTCACATCCAAGTGGGGGATGGAGTTTCCTAGGCAGTGGTGGGTTGGGAGCAGATAGTTAGACAAAGTAGACGATTGGAGACTTTAGAAACTCTAGACCAAGATGATGTGAAATTGATGTGTGCCGAGTTAAATGGCCATTTGTGAGGTTCTAGCCATGTGATAATTCAGCACACGGGGCCCATTACGATGGCATGTTGAGGTTGAGTTCCAACTGCGCAGGCGTGTCTGTTACTCATTCGTCCGATGGAGGAAAGGGAAAAGAAAAAGCAAGGCAGGATAAATAATCAAGATCGAACTTTAGAGACAAATTTCAATCCAAGTCTCCCTGACGCGAGCCCGTTCGGTGTCTGCCAACCATGAAACCAAGGGTAGCTGCGGATGGTGTGAAGCGGCGAGCCTGAGAGAAACTTAGTCAAGACTTACAAAGCCTAATATAGGATTATATCAGCAGACCAGAAACTCTATTGTGTTTTCACCTAGGCTTATAAGTACCTTAACAGCACTTGCTCATACGCCGATGAAGTTTTTTTTTCAGAGTCAAGTACTCCGTCCGTGTCTCATCATGAGACTGCATCATGAAGAGCAGAGGTGAATTTCCAGTGCCAGATATGCACTGACGGTAATTGCAAGAGTGTGCTCGGTTGGAACTGGGGACGTCTTGGCAGTGTCGGAGACTTGATCTGTAGGGATTCTCCTCCCGCCAATGATCCTGCCAGACTTGCTTGCGCTTCTCGATTTATTCGTCGACTGCGAGGCGAATGGATCTCTGATAAGGATTCTGGCTCTTGAGGGACTGCTTGGTCTGCGAGGAGCTGGTATTTCTGCGGAACATTTTGTGGAGGGTAAATAAGAAGTCTGGAAGTGCGTGGAGAGCAGACACTTGATGCTGGTGTTTGGACTGCTTTGGGATGATAGTTGTCATAGTATCAATAGCGTACTTTGGAAGACAAGTCGTGAATTTATAGAGGCTGGGTGCTGAAGTTGCCTTATGATTCAAACATGCTGGTGGAGCCAGCTAGGTTCTTGGATGCGGAACAATTGTATAGTAAATACCGATACTTTCGAAATATCAGTGTTGCTCTTGCCGCGCATGATGGACCCATCGAGTTACATATATGATCTATTACAAGTCAGGGCCTTTACAGACTATGAGGCAACGGATATTTACCGCCACCAATATCAAATTAAACACTATAACATCGAATTATTCTTATTTATATCATCCTCTTAATGGGATGGTCTTGGTCTGGTAGTTTACTCAGCTAGCCCACCTTGTGGCCTTGCTGGAGGATTGTCTCGGCAGTTTTCCTACATCGCAGAAGTGCTCGTCATTCGCTAAGTGACAAACTTGAAAACAAGCTGCTTCTTTCTAGCAGGTGGGAAATTAATTTTATTATCTGAGGTTTTTCTTGGTCATTTTATAAACCTTGTGCATCGCCCTGCATCGCGAGATAGTTTCACAATGGATGCGGCTATCAACACTCGAATCAATCTCGGAGACATCTTTGTAAGTGACAGGGAAATTCCTGTCCACGAGAACTCAATGCATGGATCCACTATGAACTCAGATAAGGAGGTATCTCTGTTGGCTTCAACTAAGATCGATCGTCGAGGGCCAGTGTTGCCAACCATGCTTCATGATTCCTCGTATAGACCTTGCCCAAACTGAGCCTTCCTTGCGCTTACTTCTGCTCAATCGTGCCAATCTCTTCATGTACTTCAAGAGCCTTGCATGCCTCTTCCCAAGCACTGTCGCCAGGATACAGCTGGCTTCTGAGATATGCCCATGTAACTCTCTGAACTGCGGCCAGTCTCTCCGCGCTCTCATCCTGACACTCCTTTGCATCCCAACTACTGATGCCGCCGAACCCATGGAGTCCGCCCCTGATCGAGAACGACGCCTTTGATCCCGGAGAAAGAGTGTATGGGTCCGCGTGCCAGTCCGCGCCGCGGTTTGTTAGATGTGGGCCCACATCCTCATCACCCCAGAGGACGAGACAAGGTGTGATCATTTCGCTGAAGTTGGGGCCATAGAATGGGATCATCCCGCGTCCGTTCTCAGACAGGTCTGCGCCGCCGCTTCCAGTGCCACCAATAACCACTCCAGCCTTGATCCGCTTCTCAGCAAGCTGGGTTTTGGTTCCATCACGGGGATCTGTGTTGGTTGCACCAAGCAGGACGCTGGCCGTCAATCCACCCAGCGAGTGTCCCGCAACAGCGATTTTGGACTTGTCAAGTCGGCCTTTGAGCAGTGGAACAACCTCCTCGATGGTATCGAGGTTGTCGAGAATGCGTGTCATGTCTCGAGCCCGCGATTCCAAGAAGAGTTCTCGGATGCTTTCGGCATTCGTTTCAAAGTTGAGTTGCCTAGAGCTCAGGTGGGTTGGCTGGATGACGACAAACCCATGGCCAGCCCAGAAGTCGGCAATGGGTCCGTAGCCCTTGAACGAGGAGAGGTAGTTGCTGGGGCCATGACCATGGGAGAGAAGAATGATCGGGAGAGCATCACCGGTAACTGGAGCCGTTACTTTGAGTTGCAAGTCAACCCTGCGCTCTGCAATGGGAAGTACAATAGGGCTGAAGGTCAGGATGGGAGCTGGGGAGTTGACAGGGATCTTGGCAGCGGCGCCAATGAGAGCGTTGTTGGGGAACTCCATCGTGACTTGGTTGTGTGCGTTGTCTGAATGAATAATTGAGAGTTAAGTGAGGATGTTTGAGATGATTGAAGATGCTGATAATGAGCTATTGCCATGAAGGAGTATCGATGGATTTATATACAACTTATCCGTACAGTCCCTGAATGATGATGGGAGTGAACTGGGCCAATCAGAGATTGGATACCAGAAACGGCATGGTGGATAAACTCTGGTTCGTGATTGGCCTTTTACTCACTTATTGCTTATTGCCATCTAAGTCCGAGCGAGGGAGGATCTTCGCCGTTGCCTTGACCAGGTTGTCCGGACATGTCAAATTGTCCGGTCCGTAATTGATTCGGAATTGCTGGCAAAGTTCTATGGATATACGTCTTAAGACCGGTCTTGGATATTGAGCTGATGCAAACAGGATACAATCAATAGGAAAAGGGTACCTTCAAGGCTATTCTGTCGTGACAACCGGATATTCCAAGTTCCGGCCCATCATCATTGATTCATTTCTCTACGTAGCAAATGCAAAGGAAAACCAAGGTCAAGTATGTGTTTTTTGGATCTCGCAAGTTTAGTTTTGACTCCAATGCGTGCTTGTAACGAGGCGTATTGCTTCGACTTTAATGACTCTGCACATGCTCGCTGGACTTGTGCAATATCAATCACAAGTTTGCGGCAACTCCCAAGATGGCTGGTAAACCTGCGTGAGCGATTTCCAGGACGTCCTTCACGTTTCGTTCATCATGACACCGAATTTCACTGGTCTGTAATTGATCAGTCAGAGCCCAATACCGATGGCCAGTGTTTCGAACAAGATGAGAACACGCAGTGAACCCTTCATGCTCCTAGCGTTAGAGCTTGTGGGCTTGATCCCGCCTGCAAAACAATGACAAGAGACACCCGTGTGCGACTCTTTTGTGGCACAAGGGTGTAATGTTTGTGATGACCTAGGTTACAGGTTAATTCCCGCCGAGATAAATGCCGAACACAAAGCGCCAGTTGGAGGAGACCTCACTATGATGGTCTACAACTTTTTGTTCCCTCAGCCCCTCAAGAGAGAGGATCAGGCAACTTTGTAAGATACACTTTTTGATATTTAGTTCCTTCCCAGCTCCTCAGCCCGGCTGACGGAAGCCTTCACAGCCCCATCAACAATGGCCTTCAGACCTGCGTTTTCAAAGCTCACCAGGGCCGCGTGGGTTGTGCCGTTGGGGCTGGTGACGTTCTTCCGTAGCTGAGCGGGCTGCTCTGACGACTCGACAAGCATCTTGCCAGCACCAAGGCAGGTCTGCGTGGCAAGTCGGGTAGCCTGCTCCTCAGAGAGACCGAGGCTCGTGGCACTTGCGATGAGGTGCTCGACAAAGGCGAAGAAGTACGCAGGTCCAGAGCCTGCTCAAGTTAGTTGAATGACATTAGGTGTGGCAGTGTCACAGCTCACCGGAAAGACCAGTTACAACATCAAGAAGCTCCTCCTTGTCCACCCACTCGATAGCCTTGCTGACACTGCCCATGAGAGCAGATGTCAAGTTCTTCTCGTCTTCTGTCACCTCCTTGTCGGCGTAGAGACCAGAAGCTCCCTCGCCAACCAGCGCGGGCGTGTTGGGCATGACACGCACAATGTGAGGCGCACGACCGCCGTCTCCCTTGAACCACTGGGCAATGCTGGCCAGGGTGATACCGGCTGCGATGGAGATGACGACGGGCAGGTTGTCGCGCTGGGCCCAAGCGGCACTGAGCTCCTCGCACACAACCTTGGCGACTTGGGGCTTGACAGCCAGGATGACGACGTCGGCATGGGCCGAGGCTTCCTTGTTGTCTGCAGAGGTTCGCACGCCCAATTCGGCCATCTTGTTGCGGTTGACTTCCCAAGGCTCTGAGACGTAGATGTTCTGCTTGGGGATGTCTTTGGTCAGGAGACCTCCGATGATGGCGGCGGCCATGTTTCCGCCGCCGAGGAAGGTGATGTTGGCATCTTGTAGTTGGGGAGTCATTTTGGCTGGAGGGTGTGTTGTTTGGGTCTTGATATCCAGAGGCCGAGATACGGCACAACAAGTTACGTGGGGTTAATTATTTTGGTGACTCCCCCGCATCGGATTAATTAACCCCTCCATGACCAAACTTGAAGGGTCACGTGCGTCAATTCTCCCAGAAAAAGTGATAAGTCCAAGACAGTCCGTCCACACCCATTGCTCTTATACCTCAAGTTCGTAGACAACGACGAATCAGACAATTGAAACCTCTGCTTGGAAATAGTTTGGTCATGTTCCACGTCTCATATCCTCCCTCGATCCTCGCAATAACTGGACTCGTTCCAGCACCCATGGCCGACTCCACATACGCGCGCTTAATGTCGGCACTGTAAATTCGCGGTGGAGTTACGGTATGAATAAAAGCCTTGGAGAATTGGAAAAGCCAATAGTACGAAAGCCATATCCTCGTTTGCAAAGTTGGACAATGGCATGTTCGCAATGATGTGTTGTCTAGCCACGAACCTGTCGACCTTGACCGTGTCTTTTCATACTAGAGATGTAGCCACAAGCCGGATCAGAATCAAAGTAACAGAGCACGTCAAATAACTCATATCTGAGATTCAAATTATAACATGAATTAAATACACCTGTTGCCCGCAATGGTTATAAGCTTGTCCGATGTTTACACTTCAGTAACACCAAGCACACCCTTTTTTCTTTTCACGCTATGATAGTCTCATAGTTTGCTCTGATCTGGAAACTTCCGAAACATGTCCGCCAGCTTATCCATGGGCGCAGCCATGAGTCCCATCACTGTCTCAAATGGCGGTTTCTCGCCAGCGCTCGGGTGACTGCGCGTTGGCACAAACATCTTTGTGCGACTAAAGCTCTTTGAGATGGACTCGGTTTCGCCGGCAGAGTCCACGAGGGCCTGTTCAAGGGCTGGCAAGTCGCGACTCTCTTCTTCCTCGATATGTTTCTCGAGCAGGGACCAGATCTCCTTGAGATTAGGAACATAATTCGAGTCTTGAGAACTTAACCCTTGGAAGTTTCTCAAAAGCTCCTTGACCTAAGATTGGTGTTAGTATCTCGCTCGGCTGATGCCCGCATCGTCATTACCTGGTGGTGGTCTTGGCGGTCGTGGTCTGCCAGCTCTTTGCCATGGGGGCCCATATACTTCTCCATCGCGGGATAGACGACAAGCTCTTCACCAATTGAATGGCGAGCGAGTTCCCAGACGAATTGGTTTCCAAAGCGCTGTTGGTGATCATGGTCCGTCGAGCTGATCACTTCATTGTAATATTTCTTGAGCTCGCGGTGATCCTCAATCACGGCGTCTGAGACGGAAGACATGGCTGCAACATGGCCTCGAATCGACCTTTGTGAGATGCGGAAATGCTGAGGCCTGATAATGGTTCTAATCTGGGGTGTCAAGAGAGTACGAACGGAGGACATGTTGTTTGTGAAGAATTGGAATATCGCGATGCGTGGTTTGAGGTAAGCTCAACAGGGCCATTACCCATATAAACATGTCTCTGGGTAACATGACGCGGCGATGATGGAAACACTGCAATTGTGCCTCATGACGTGCGGTTCAATAGCTGATGACGGACAGTGGCTGCAGTACTTGGTATGTGATGCCACTCACAACACGCGAAAACCAACCAGTCATTACATATGATTACAATCCTGCACTTCTTATTCGCTATGGGTTTAATAGAGCCCATGTTGTAGTGTGACTGTACTTCGTATATAGGGATAAGATGGAAGGCCTGGAGCCATGTCAAAGATTTACTCGAGGTACTAACCAGTTAATAGTTGTGTGTATATAGTTCTCTCTACTCAGCCTCCATTTTTGTTTTCATTTTACGGCCAGCCTGCTACTGCTATTGCCGTGCGGGAATGCTGGAATAAGTTGATGGTTCGTCTGTTTGGAAGTACTGCAGCAGAAATCACTCGCTGGAGACTCAGATAAACTCTGCAATTCGTCGAGCGGTGCAATATTACTGTAGGGTATTACGCAATCATAAGGTCAGAAGTGCGACACTTCCAACAATGGCTCTCGGTGAGTCGAACCGTCATAGACATAGACTAGCGGCATTCGGCAACCCAGCCTCGGTTTATGACTGTCCTTATACTATGTCTCAATTTTGCTAGTCCTACTGTCATTGACTGGGAACTTTCCATTGCTACAGTAGCATTTTTGCAAGCGAGTTTCAATATTCTGCTACAAAAAGACCGGCCGGAGCTTCTGCTCAGCTGTTGTGACTAGAGTTTGACAGCATGATTACAACTCCGTACTCTGGATCTGGTAATAAGTCCAGTTACCGGGGTTGATTCAATGACGGGACGATTTCTAATCACTCAGGTTCACAGTACGCATCATAGCGGATCTCAATGGAACAAGAGACGAGCATTGAGAAACTCAATCTAGCACCCGTCGTGGGAAATAAATCCCCGAGCCCCTCGTGCATTAGAACAAAGATTTGCCAGAATAATTCTGTGCATTCGACATCCAGATCCAAGTTCTTCAACAAGATCATGGCGTCCAATACCTTCTTGCGAAGCGTGGCACTGCTTGCTTTCGCACACCACGTCCACGCTGTCCCTGTGGTATCTGAGGCTCAAACTACATTTTCATCCAAGGCTTCCTTTGTACCACCAGCAATTCCTGTCACGGATGTTACATCCCACGGCACATATAATGGCCCAGAGCCAACTACCACTGGAGCCCTTTCCAACACTGTTCTGGCACCTTCAGTTCCCGCTCTACCTCCTCCGCCAGGCTCTTATGATTATCCTGCCGATGGCAAACTTCATGCTCCCCAGCCAGCTCCCTACACGCCTGATGGAGGTGTTGGCACCAATGGTTCGGCTCCCGTCTACCGCGTCCAGAGCGATTTTGACTACCAATCTCTCGCCCTTGCTCTCTACCAGGAGTGGATTGAGCTTGATCTCTTCCGGTGGGGATTAGCCACCTTTTCCAAGAAGGAGTTTGACGACTATGGAATCAATGCTGAGGACCGGTACCTTATTGAATTCATGGCGGAGCAGGAGATTGGCCATGCCACCGTCATCAGTCATATGCTTGGTCCCCAGGCTCCAAAGCAGTGCACTTACAATTACCCGGTCTCCAATGTGCCCGAGTTTATCGACTTCAACCAGAAGCTCACGCGATGGGGAGAATCTGGCGTCTATGGTTTCCTGCCCCATCTGAATTCAGGCCCTGCGGCACAGCTTCTTCTCCAGAGTATCACGATTGAGGCGCGACAGCAGATGATCTTTCGCCAATTTGGAGGTCAATTCGCCATGCCGGAGTGGCATACCCCTGGTATTCCTCAGAGCTGGGCCTGGACTCTGTTGGCCCCTTATATCTCAAGTTGTCCGTACAATCAGACCCGGCTCGTCTGGCAGAACTTCCCGGCGCTGCACATTCTGAATCAGCCCAATCCGGCCCGTATTGACGGATCTAATGTCTGGAATGAGACCACAGGCGGATATGCCAACACTTTATCTACCAAGGGCATCCCGAAGAAGGAGTTGTGTGTCAACGCCACAGATAAGACTCTTGACTGCCACGCTGCTGTCACCCAAAACCGCAGTATTCCTCTCTCATATCCCGGCCGCCAAGTCTTCCTCAAGTGGGATGCGGCCGGCCAAGCTGTGGGACCGAACAACAGTTACATTACTTCAACCAACGTAATGGAGCCCAAGTTTGCCGCTTGGGTCTCACAGTTGAACGTCACCTACTCTCCACTTCTCAACGTAAGCATGGACGACAAGACAGCTTATACCATTCAGCCTAATGTTTCAACTTGGGCCGGGGACCCCGCAATCAACGGAACCATGTTCCTCGCGTTGACAGATATTGATCTTTACGTTACGCCTTATAACCTCACACAGATTAATCCCCATGTTGCGGCGTTGGCGGTATACCAGGCCGGTTAGATAGGTACAAGAGGAGAGATCTTAAAAACGGCATAGAGCCTTGTGGATGTCCAAAAAGGCATCGATGTCGATATAATTCAACAGGAAATGGTATGATCTTGAGGACAACGTTCGGTGGTTATACGGATGTGTTGTATGGAAGAGACCCGTGTGACTTGACGTCAGTCAAGATATAATTCGACTCTAGTCTTTACGATTTAATGACTCTTTCTTTCTCGGCTTGTCAACATTCTGTTGACGTGACTATATCAGAAACAACAAATGAAGTGTACAAAGACAACGTTGACACGGAAGATATCCTAGTCTCAAAAACACTCTGACAAAATCCCATATGCTGGAATAAAGAACATATTTCTTTTCTCGTTGTTGCTACTTAAAGATCACCGTAATTATACAATCCCTCCTCCAGCCCCTTGATTTGCAGAGCCATTAGCTTCGAGTAATACCGGCAAATCGCCAGATTACCACCATGGAACCAGAATCCAGGGTGCCCACTCTTCTGCCACATGATTCTCATCTCTCCCTCGTTGTTGAATCCCCAGACATCACCGACCTTGTCGGCAACCTCATCACCAAACATGGTTCGCGTCTGGGTGCGCATGTTCTGGTATCCTGTTGCGAAAACAATCTCGTCGGCGTCGAGCTCAGTCCCGTCAGCGAAGCGAAGTCCATGCGGAAGCACTTCTTCGATTTCGTGGCCGTGCTTGACCTTGATCTTGCCCTCGGCGATCAGCTTAGAAGCACCGACATCGATGTAGTAGCCTCCGCCGCGCTGGAAGTACTTGAAGAACAAGCCGGCGTCGTCGGGGCCACGGTCGACCTTGAAACCGGCATTGTCGAGGCCATCGAGGATCTCCTTGTCACACTCGGCCTGCTTCTTGCAAACGGAGACTTGGATAGCTTTCAGGACCGGGGTGGGTAGCCCGTGAATGAGGAGGTCGGCGTCGTCGACGGGAGGTCCATCTTCCGAGTAGATACCCTTCAAACCAATATCCGTGATGGCTTTGGAAGACACAACGTGGGTGCTGGAACGCTGAACCATGGTAACGTCGTAGCCCTTTTCGAGATAGTCTTGGGCAATGTCGTGTCCCGAGTTGCAGGATCCCACCACAATGGCCTTCTTGCCCTGGCTGTTTTCCTGCGCGCCTGGGAAATCAGAAGAATGACAAAGTCGATCGCCCTTGAAGTTGGATATGCCCTTCATATCAGGCATGTTCTTCTTGCCAGAATGGCCAGTCGCCTGAATAACGTGGCGAGGGTGGAACGTCCGTCTCTCGGTTGAACCATCCTCCTTTTTTCGCTCGACAGTCACAGTCCAAGACTTGGAGGCCTCCTCCCACTTTGTCTCAACGAGTGAAGTTCGTGTCCAGATGTTGAGCTCAAGCAGCGTTGCGTAAGACTCGAAGAACTGCGCCAGCTTGTCTTTGGGCGTAAAGATGGGCCACTGGGGGGGAAAGGGGAGGTACGGCATGTGGTCATACCAGACGGGGTCGTGAAGCACCAGCTGGTGATAGCGCTTCCTCCAGTTGTCTCCGACACGATCATTCTGATCGATTGCGAGTGCCTCGATACCCATCATCTTGAGGCGTGCAGAGGCAGTTAAACCGGCTTGGCCAGCGCCTAAGGAGTAGAAGTGTCAGGTTGTAAAAATCAACAATTGTAGCGAATACACTCACCAATAATCAGTACAGCTGGTTCGCTGCCATCTTCAAAATTGGCTGCCGCATCCCTCCGCTGGGCCCAGTTCTTGCGGCCGGGCTTTCCGCCATGCTCAACTCCCTTGGGTCTACGCTCGCTTATAGCCTCCTCGTGGCTCTTGAGTTCTTGCATTCGGGTGTAGAGGGTAAAGATCTTCCACTCGCCATTGTGTTCCACCAGACGTGCAATACCTTGACCGGACCCAATGGCGGTTTCGACAAGGAAAAAGAACTGCACGCCCAGGATGTCGCCAGATCCATCGATGGGGATCACCTTGGGCACTCGCACAGCGGAGCTCTTATCGATGGAGATCTTTTTCAATCGAAAACCATCCTTTGAGCCTGCGCAGCTTGATAGAAACTCTAGAATGGCGTTGGGTCCTTGAACAGTTCGGAATGCCCAAGACAGGGCTAAGTGATCCCGCCAGTAGCCGTCTTCTGTGAAGAGTCTGGACAGGGCGGGGTAATCATTCTTCTGGAGCGATTGGTTGACTGAGTCAATCAGGGCTGTGGCGACTTGTTCAGGATCGGAGCTGGCGGGAGTTGTAGATGCGGAGGGGAATTTGGCAACAGGGATGTTGACGGAGCCTGGCACGGTCCGCATGTGGGAAGGGATGGCCTGGACGTCAACGGTAGCCATGGTCAAGAGCTGTGCGGTGGTAGAGAAGAGAGAAGAGAGGACAGAGGAGAAATTGAGAGTGCAATGGCTAACGCAGATGAAAGGATTAGACTGCAGAGCTGTGGCTTTAAGTACCTAACTTAGGGCAATCTTGTGAAACATATTCGTGATTAGTTAAACCACAGAGGGAACCTCAGCTGGGTCGGCACTCGTTCAACGATCGGCAGAGTGAAACCCTTTCCTCGTCTGCTATTGGACTGTCCAGCCTCTATCTCCAGTTGACCATTCCCTCCTTCTCGCTCCCTGCGTTGACATTACACAACCAACACGGCACGGCTCCTTCTCCGAGACCCTCCCCCGCCTTTGTTCTTCTGCCTATGACTATCATGATCCCCGCACTGCGGTGCCGACTGCGGAGCCGATTCGGGAGCTGGACCAACGGATCAGGAAGAGTCGGACGGCCGCCTGCTTGAGAGTTCTTTAATGTAGAAGCCATTTGACTCAATTTAGTTCTTCTTACCTTATTCAATAGAGGAATTTGCATACGACCGGGCGTTATAGTGAGTCGGTGCCGATGAGGATCTCGCTCGCCAGCCATCCGGCTGAAATGAGGTCATCAAAACACTAGACAACTAGACAGCATGAAGCCTCGGATCATGCAGGGTTGAAAAGTGCCATTCAACCCGGTACTTGTCATTTAGGCAAAACTTCAGGACGATAAGTGCAATTCCGAGTCTCCGTTAGATTTGAGAATGTTTTGTGATCATTGACGCTGGAAATAAATGAGAATGGTGTTTCCGCGGAGATGTATGAGTTGTCGCGCGAATACGGGCAGTATCCCACCTTGAATAATGCCCCGGGAGAACTCGGATGCGTACACACAGCATCATCATTGGCCAGATACTTAGCCACGTCTTTTTACGGCTCACATGATTCCATTCTTTTGCCTCACTTCGGCGACAGCGGACTGACGTGAGCTCACTCCGCGGTCATGCAACGGCCCGAGTTGAGTGAAAAGGGGCAATTCCGAGGAGCAGGTGAGGTTAGGGATTGAATAGAAGCTGTATAAATATAGGAGCCTGGAAGTTGGTTGTTAGCTTTGTTTGACCGGATCAATAAGATATTCATCGACACAACTACATCATGGACGCAACTGAAGTACCACGATTTCCCTTTGCGCGGGCTTCCTCATTTGACCCACCAGCAGAGTATGCGCATCTCCGTGCTACCGACCCAGTTTCGCGGGTCCAACTCTGGGATGGCAGCTTGGCCTGGCTGGTGGTCAAGTACGAGGATGTATGCAGGGTAGCCACCGACGAGAGGCTCTCCAAGGTACGGCGGGACTCGTCCTCTTGTAGGCTTCATACTGACTCTCACGATCTGTAGGAGCGAAGCAGGCTCGGATTTCCCGAGCTGAGCGCTGGTGGAAAAGCCGCTGCAAAGAACAAGCCGACTTTTGTCGACATGGATGCTCCGGCGCACATGAATCAAAGGTATGAACATGTCTGAGACTATTACGATGCACAACGCTGATTGCCTCATAGGGATATGGTGGAGTCTCTATTCACCAAGGACCACGTGGAGAGTCTCAAGCCTTATATCCAAGAGACTGTCCAGGGCCTCTTGGACGATATGGTAGCTAAAGGATGCTCCGAACCCGTCGATTTAGTCGAAAAGCTCGCTTTGCCTGTTCCGTCCTACGTCTGTTAGCCCTTCACACATCAGCCACAAGAAACCATCACTGATGATAGTCCGCAGATCATTTACACCATCCTGGGTGTTCCCTTTAAGGATCTCGAGTACTTGACCCAGCAAAATGCCATTCGAAGCAATGGAAGCGGTACCGCTCAAGAGGCTTCGGCAGCCAACCAGTATGACTCCCAGCAACAGTGTGGTTCGAAGCTAATACACTTCTCAGGGAGCTTTTGAACTATCTTGCCAAGCTCGTTGACCAACGTCTTGAAGAGCCCAAGGACGACCTCATTGGTCGCCTCGTGGCCGAGCACCTTGTGCCAGGCCGTATCGAGAAGTCTGACGCTGTGCAAATCGCCTTTTTGATCCTCGTCGCGGGTAACGCTACTATGGTGAATATGATTGCTTTGGTAAGGCACTTTCCAGTTCTATCCTTTGTGTGCGCACGTACTGACCCTAATCTGCAGGGCGTCGTCACACTAATGCAGAACCCCAATCAGCTAGAGGAGCTGAAAGCCGACTCGACCCTTGTACCGGGCTTTGTTGAGGAACTCTGCCGCTACCACACGGCCTCTGCTATGGCAATGAAGAGAGTGGCGAAAGAAGATATAGAGCTCGGAGGAAAAGTAAGTATTATGAAGGAATGCGTCAGAGGACGGTACATGTTGACAAAATGGCGCAGTTCATCCAGGCTGGTGAGGGTATCATTGCATCAAATCAGTCCGCCAATCGGGACCAAGACATCTTCCCCAACCCCGATGTTTTCGACCTTCACCGAGAATTCGGCCCTCACGATGCACTCGGTTTTGGATTCGGCCCACACCGATGCATCGCAGAGTTGCTGGCCAAGACTGAGCTGGAAACCGTTTTTGGTATGCATAAACGTTGAGGCTAAGATTCAGGGCCGATGCAAGGCTAATCCCTCTCTAGGAAGCTTGTTCAAGACGCTACCCAACTTGAAGGTGGCGATCCCTCTTGAAGAGGTGCAATGCACGCCTCGGCTCAAGGATGTTGGCATCGTGAGACTGCCGGTTACGTGGTAGGGTAGAGATCTCAATGGCTTCAGGCGCGATGAGATTAATCTCTCGTATCTCGTCAAGACCCTTGCAGTAGCATCAGAACTGGGGCTCTCGAATATTTAGTTTGCTGAGGAAGCTGGTGACTGAGGCTGACTGAAGCTGAGGGACCAGTAGATCAGCAACAAGGTGCGGGGGTGTCTGCTGAGTTGGAAGAGCTGCATCATTACTAACCACGACGATAGGCTTACCTATGTATTACAGTACAGATTCACTCAACTCACTCCGTGTTTGCCATACCAATTGATCTTTTTGTGACGGCATGATGATCATTCTTCTAGTCTGCAAGGATTGGCATGTGAACAGCTTTAGAGTTGCGCGGCCGCCCAAATCCCACATCAAGTCGGGCGCGATGCCCGTTCGTGCATTTGAGGTGGATGTTTGTTGGCTTGGGCCTCAAGGTCGGCCGCTCGAGAGGGTTCCAGTGAGACGAGTGTAGAAAACATTGGCATGGCGGCCGACTTTCGCAGAAAATCCAGTATTTATACCTACAATGGTCCCCAGGTCATATAATTCTTCTCCAGCCTCAGACAACCATCTCCAGGAGTCTCAGCATCTCAACAAGCTCGCCTTAGGAATCTCCAGCACCCTCAACTCAAGATGAAGTTGACCTCTTTCCTCACTGCTGGCCTGCTCTCTGCGGTTGCACTCGCCAACAAGCAGTCGGCCTACAAGTACGAGCGACTGGACAAGAACGATGCTGTGAGTTCGGTTGAACATTATACGATGGTCAGTGGCTAACTCCAACCAGGTTCTCCTCATTGTAGACATCCAGGAGGGCCTCTACCAGCTGACGAGGGACTTCGATCCTACGCTTTACCGCGACCAGGCTCTCGCCCATGCTGCTCTTGGACAGGTCTTTGACCTCCCCGTTATTCTGACCAGCTCAGCTGATCAAGGTACATTTCTTTGTCAGAGAGTCGAAAGCCTCGAGCTTTGAATGACAAAAACCCTACTCGAGATGGTGTACTGATCAACTCCCAGGTCCCAACGGCCCGCTCATGCGTGAGATTCTGGAGATGTACCCCAAGGCGCCCCTCATTCATCGCCAGGGACAGGTCAACGCCTGGGACGACTCCAACTTCCGTGACGCTGTAAAAGCTACCAACAGGTCTCAGATAATCATGGCTGGCATCACCACCGATGTTTGCACCACCTTCCTAGCTCTATCTCTCCGCGATGAGGGCTACTCAGTCTGGGCCAACGCTGAGGCTTCTGGCACCAACTCGGTCCTAGTTCGCGACATCTCCAACGACCGCATGCGTCAAGCTGGAGTTCAGATCGTCTCTCTTTTCTCCATTGCTTGCGACCTGATGCGAGACTGGCGAAATACTCCTGGCGCCAAGGAGCTCATCCCCTGGCTCGACAGGCACTACCCTGTCTGGGGCTGGCTCGCCCGAACCCACGCTGCCGCTGTCACCAACGGCACTATCCTTCCTGGCGAGGACACACTCCTCCCGTAAGAGAGTTGAGAGGATAGAAGAAAAGAGGGAACTCCGAACGTCAACTTGAGGAGACTTTCCCCCGTCCAGACACCCTCATTCGAAAGAAGATTGAGATAAACTGTTTGATTCTACTGTCATCATCTTAACCTGCACATCGTTCGATGGTGGCCTTCAAATACAAAATATTCACATTGAAATGATGCTCTTCTCGAACTGTTGATTTCAGCGTTCCCACTTAAGCCGGGAATGGCTGGATGTGAATGTTATAGCAAAAGCTGTGCGAAAGATGGCTGCTGCAAGCATGAAAAGCACCACACATGAAGGTATGTTTTGTTAGTCCTGATTTGCAGGAGACCCTCGGATCGATATCTTATTCTGAGTTGCAGCAGGCATGTAAAAATACTGTTATAGGCTGCTTTCGAGTTATAGAACGAACGTTTTGGTTTTACCATAGCTGTTGTTTTGTTTAAGGGAAACAAGGTAGCTGGTAATAGATAAAGTCAATAGGGCTCAGTATTTTCAGCATGTCGAAGGTCTATTAAAGTTTAAGAATTAATAT